>CAJQUW010002764.1:0-206202 GCA_907163375.1 Prostheceraeus crozeri | reverse complement strand
TTAAGTAGAAATTTATGTACATGTATTTCTCAGTTACTAGATTACTTCCGTGATAACGGTAGGATTTTCCTACAGAAAGGCCTACATAGAAATTCGATATTACATGTAAATTTGAAAATGTGTAATATTGTGATAAATATTTAATGTCCATATTTCAAACGTGAATAATCACGGCTATTTTTTATAATTCTGAACCTAATTCTACAAGAGTAAACAACATTTCTTGTCATTTCAAATGAAGCGCTTGTGGACTGCGTTCATTATAAATTTCTAATAATTTTGGATATTGCTCGACACATTTAGTCAGCAAAACTATGGAATCACAACCAATTTTCTTCACCTACGAGGTTGATGCTTGCGTGGAATTGCCCAAAAATTGATTTGACGCCATTCACATTAACGACGCCGCCAAATATACAGGATTTTTTTATAGAGATTGAGTACTCACATTCCTTTTATTTTGATTGAATTCCAACCATAGTTTCCAATTTATATCTGGCTTTCTCTCGGTATGCCATCGGTTGGTGGCTTCGTTGAATCGCTGTATAAAGCCCGGCTATAACCCGTTTTATCGGGAATAACTAGGCCAGAGCAGCGTGGATTTCACCGTTTATTGCACATGTCTGTATGTACATAAATTTATTGCTTTCTCAATATCTTAATCTGCAAAATTAATGAATTTGAGCTAAATCTTATCTTTAGATAAAAAAAGGCTGTGTGATTTTGGTAACCAAGTGATATGTATTTTCAACTGTACTCAAACGATTTAACCTATTTTTAATGATGATGACACTATAACACTAGATAGCCTCTAACAGCGAATCGCGCTCATGGCAATCAACACTATCGATATATCTTTCTAAATTTAGTTCACGATAATTATACAGGGTGGCGCACGTAAACCGCCGGATTTTAAACTTTTATTACTCCTCAAATATTCATCCGATCGTCATGAAATTTCGACTCATACTAGTTTGGAGTATAGGATTTATGATGATTATACCTGTTGTACTGAGAATTGTCAGAAAATTCTGATTCTATTGACCGAATGACATGTAGTAATGTTGACATACCAACAATATATCTTAACAAGTAAAATTTAATGATAACCTTTTCCCTTTATTTCCCCCACGTTTTTATCAATAATGACCAAAACGAATTAAGGTAAATGTTATAGAAAACATTTATTAAATGAAAAACATAAGAAAAAAGTGTTAGTATTCATCGAACTTCAACGTGTCCTCCTCCATTCTCGAGGACGTATTCGAGTCACTTTTGGTAGGCCAGAGCAGCTTCTCGACACATCTCAGTTGTCACTTCTTGAAATGCTTGTATGATGCGGTCCTTCAGGTCTTGCATGGATGTTGGCCGTGTATGGTAAACCTTGGACTTCACAAAACCCCACAAGAAGAAATCGCAAGGCGTCAGGTCAGGTGAACGCGGTGGCCAGGGCATGTTGGGAGATCCACGTCCCATACATTTGTTAGGCAGCTTTTTGTTCAACCACTCACGCACAGGAAGTCCCCAGTGTGGAGGTGCACCATCCTGCATGAATATGATGCTCCTGCCTCTTCTGTCCGACTGCAACGCTGGCCAAAATTCCTCCTGTAGCATGTTGAGATACCGATCCTTGTTGACGGAGGTGTCGAAGAAGAACGGTCCGTAGATACCTGATTGGCTGATTGCCGCCCAGACGGTGGTGCGTGGCGAGTGCATAGACTCTTGCTTGATCCAGTGACGATTCTGGTTGGCCCAATAACGACAATTGTGGCGATTCACACAACCATCCAGATGGAAGTGAGCTTCATCGGACCAGGTTAGTTCCACTAAATGTCTCAGGTTGGCTTGGATGCGCTGTAGCTCCTGTTCTGCGAACTCCATTCGGTTTTCCAGATCTTCTTCGTGTATTCGCTGCACCACCTGGACCTTATACGGATGCCATCCATAGTCATGGAGGATGCGCTGGATAGTGCGGCGACTCACTTGAAGTGCATTAGATACACGACGGGTAGATGTGTTTGGGTCCTCCTCGAAGTGCTGCACAACTCGTTCCACATTCTGCTCCGTTCGTTCAGAAGATGACCGGTCCCGCTTGACAGTCACCACACTACCACTGGTCAACAGGTTTGTGTGCCATTGCTTTATGGTACGGGCATCCGGTGCTCTCGCGTTCTTGCCATACTCTGAATGATGAAGCCTTTGTACCTCCACTGCACTGTTGAGCCATTCGTACCAAGCCGCGCATTTTGCTCGTTCTGCAACCGAATAATCATCCATTCTTCTATGTTCGATTCTTTTCAGATAGTGATTTAATAGTCGAATGGTATTTTATATGACATGGAAGTAACTGAACAATATTCACTTCAAGACTGCGCACAATTCGTTGTGCAGAATACGATTCATGTTAAGTTAATTAACTTGATCTAGATTTTCGATGTCAACAAAATGAGTACATGTCATTCGGTCAATAGAATCAGAATTTTCTGACAATTCTCAGTACAACAGGTATAATCATCATAAATCCTATACTCCAAATTAGTATGAGTCGAAATTTCATGACGATCGGATGAATATTTGAGGAGTAGTAAAAGTTTAAAATCCGGAGGTTTACGTGCGCCACCCTGTATAATTATTGTGATTTTTGTGATTTTTTTGCTGATTCTATAGCATGATGAAATGATCGACGTCAATCATCGGTATTTTTGTCGAATCATTTTTGGATCACAATGACAACTGAGTTTTTCTTCTGCGCGATTCATGCGCATGCATGTGGAAATCCAACGTGGATGTGAATGCAGCGCATTCCCCTCAACATCATGTGATTTGCATTCAGAGATTTTCTCGCAGGCGCAATGATGCCATGATTTATTGGTTTTCACATATTTGCAAGAAAATTTACAATTTTCATGTTCAGCTGTTTCTGTTTAAAAGTAGAAGGACCAATCCTGTCCTGGCGAGTTGCTGCTTGCAAGTCTGCCTACTTGCATGAATTTACATTGCATTAATGCAAGTGCAATATACACATAAGTCTGACATTCTATGTTATTAAAAGGATTGGGAAGGATGTGCACAGTGAAAACAATGCTAGGTCGGGCAAATACGTTGTCATGACAACGGCGCCTAAAAGATGGCGGCTTCCAATGATTGACAGTGTTTAGGCAGCGGTGTTTTTTCATTGTATGTAAACATTCACAAGATTCACTCAAAAAGTCGGATTTCTATAGACGAGGTCAATCTTTCGACAGATTTAAATGGATCGGTTTTGTCTAAATAAATCGGTATTGCTGCTTTAATATAAATACTGCCTGAGCTTTTCATCAATCGCGTTTTAGCTGAAATTTCGGTTTAACAAAACGATGGGATAAATTAAAAATCGATTTTGTTGAAGCTAAAATCAAGGCAAATGTAGTGAGATATTATTATCTATTATTATCCATTCTGTTCACACTAACCTGCACAGCATGATGCCGCTCTATTGTTTGCGAACTGTTTGTTACAGGGTATTTTTCTACATACTAACTAGGTAACCAAATGGTTACCTTGACCCCTCAAAGTAGTTCCGTTGCCCTGTAGGAAATTAAAAACTAGGTAACTGAATTTATATACGTTAAACTGACCGATTTCTAGAGAAATATATGTATCTAAAAAATTGACTCGGTAAAATAAGCATCAGTCCATGATCACACATGAGTCTTAGACGGCATCCTCCATATATCACTCACAATTTCATGGCAAAAATGTTTGCGAATGGAAAGTTGCGAGGCAAAAATGGTCTATTTGGCAAGAATGTGCATTTCAAGCAATATAACTGTACCTATACATGACATTTTTTGCATCTTTGCGCTTTTTCTAAAGGAGCTGGGGAAATCAGATCTCATCATACTGCGCGATGATGCTCTTCGAAAATTGTCTGATATAAGAGACAATGCAATTTCTGGTGGACAAGACGAAAACTAAAAAATGTGAAGGAAAGGAAGCAACAAGGACATTAAGTGATCAGAAGCTGAAACATTTTTCAACCAAAGTTTGCATTAATCTCCTCAGAATGGGAGCGATGGTACAATCAGCCGTCTGATAATTGGCATGAGCGGCGTTGGCACGGTATTTTTGATCACAGACTTGAGATAGCGAACTTAATGACTGAAAGAACGTCGTTTGCAGAAAACTATCATTACAAACTTGTAAAGAAGTTTCTCTGTTTTGGTTTTGGTGATCACAAGGTGACACATATATAGGCCCTGCATGATGCACTGAACAAAATGCAAAACATGGCGTGACTTGCCTCAGGACAATCCAAATTCGCACTTGTCAAGCACAAGATGACGAATCGTAATGCCATACTTCTGGTGGCTTTAACAGCGAACAAGAATATCTCTATTGAAGCTATTGATCCTGGCACGTCAGTGGATGCTGACCAGTGCATTCGAACTTTTGAGTGAGTGAGCAAGTTTTCAGGCGTTCAGTGGTAAACGAAGTGAACTCAACGAACGGGATATCTAAGTTTCTATCACTGAACTGAAGTAAGAATTTGCCTTTCATGAACTGAAGAACGAACTGAAATGATTTTCTAATCGTTCCATTCCTATCGATGTATTGACATTGATACATTCACAGTGCTTTTTCCCCTGTCAACAATTCCACATACATTATTTTGTAGTTTAATATTTAAATTCTAATGCCTGAATGTATAGGTAGTTTCTTAGATATGTATGCATCATAGAATTTTGTCGATTCCTTTGATATATGATCACAAATTCAAGTATTTTATGAGATTATCAGCAAATATTTTTAAGGTCATTTTCTAGATCTTCAACAAATGAGGACACTGAATTTCGGTGAGAGCAAATTATTCGGAAGGCATGCAAAATTTTACTATCGCCATTTATAGGTTGCCTTTAATGATAATCGTCAGCAGGTAAAGATTTCGAGTAGATTGACAGTTTCTATTTAAATGTCTGATAATTTGACGCTTCACATGGCATATTATGATGCCGAGTCGATAGCAAATTTTCAAAAGCTCTCAGCAAAGACTTAAGAGTTTTCAAATGAATACACTGTACATGTATATGATTCAGGCAGGACCCTGGTTTGAGGTATTTTCAATATTGGAATCATGCAGCTGGGTTATGCAAGGGTTTTCTCATGTCTCATCAAAGTCACTAACTTTCATTCAGAAAAGTGCAGTTTCGTAAGTATTCAAAAATGCGTTACAATCGCAGCTGCTCTCATCTCATAAATGACATGCACGGCCAAAAGTAAAAATTTAGTCACCTGTAATACATTGATTAAAAATATATTAAAATCCTTTTATTTGCACAGGCGAAAAATGTGAAAAATACTGGGGTATTAATTTGCAGAAATTGACCACTTAAATCAATAATTTTCATCCTGCACAGCAATGAAAACACATAAGTTGAAGATGAGAACAGATTTGAATACTCAAATTTTACTCATGATTATCAAAACATCATTTATTGCGCATGTGCATCTCAGGTTACTCCATGACTGCATATGGAATGGGGGAGTTGTAATGATTACGGATATGAGCTAGGCTTGGTGATGATTCCTAAATTTGGATAAAAAATCAGCTATGCAGATCTGGTTCCATTTTTCAATTTAGAATAAATAAGTTGCTTTGAAACTTACAGAATGCAGAAGTACAACACATTTCAATTTGCAATATTGATAGATAATGCGAAGAAATGGCTTCCTCATTCTTAATATGTCGACGAAAGTCAGCACTTATCCGCACACAATTCGACAAGCACATAAGCATTAACCAGGGATGTAGAGTTGACTTTCCAAAAGCCACCTCCGCACCCGTCTCAGACCTAAGGGAGAAGCCCACCTCCGGGTAAAACGGTCGACCGCGCCTACGCAGCCCTATGCATGACTCTGGAAACGGCTATTCCAATAGCAGCTTCCGCCTCCGAGGAAAAGGCCTTCTCCGACTGCACAGTATTAGCCAAGACTGTGAAGGAAGTGGCTTTTCCAACAGCAGTTTCCGCGTCCGTCGAAAAAGGTCTCCTCCACTTGCACACCACTAGGCTGAGCAGGACTGTGAAGGAATTGGCTTTCCAACAGTCGCATCCGCCTCCGTCGAAAAAGCCTGCTCCGCCTGATATGCCACATGTGTACCGTCTCACCAAGTGAGCGAACTGATTTTTTTAGTGAACTGAGCGGCTAATTTCAAAATGAGCAGTGAATTGGGTGAACGAAGAAAATCGTCAAATGAGCGAGGAACTGAATGAACTGAAAAGCGTTGGTGACCTATGCGTTGAATTTGTATGCAAGATGGTGAGCTTTAGCGCAGGCTGAAATCTCGAGCAACACGCCTTTCCTCTCTAAGGTGGCAGCATGACATTGCCCATTTACATGGTTCTGTAAAATCTTTCAACTTTTTGAGGGACAGAATATTTCTATATCTCTATATTTCTATATAAGTCAATTCTTTCAGTTCTGACTTCAATCAGTGTGACCGCTGGGTCAACAGATTTTTGAAGCAAGCGCTCCGAGAAGTCAAAGTTTCAAGTACGAGTAGACACGAGACATTCACTGCATAAGATGCGACAAATCCACCAAGAGTACTTTGTCAACGAGTTTAAGAGCCTTATGGATTATTGCTTTTGTGCTGTCGCTTGTAGAGGTTATCATCATACACGTACCTATGTAAAATAAGCGGAACTGTTTTTTCGCTTTATACATTTTACTATTTTACCACACCCGTATTTTCACAGTGCTTAAATAGAGTATATGTACAATACTAAAAGCAAACCTTGTTCCTACAAAGCATAGTGAATTCTAAATGTTTGTGCTCATGAGAGAACCCTCGAGTCTGTGAACTTGTTAGAACGTTTTGAACTCATTCTTTATCGAAAAAATATTCTCGCTCCACAAATTATCAGATTACTATGAGAGAATATGCAGCAAAATTTCATAATTAAAAAGCTAAGTTAGGGAACACAGTCACATAAATGCCCAAATTTGCCAGTTTACTTCTAGCAAGGTGAATGTGGTAGCTGATAATATAAAAATGAAATGTATGCAAGATAAACAAGAATACACGAGCATGCTGTACATTCTTACTATACAATTTTAATTACATTTCTTTAGTAACTTAGCACATAACCATAGACTTGAAAACTCAAGCCCTGCAGTGCTCTTTGAGACATACCCGTGGATGCATTGAATAAAGGTAATCAAAGTGATCATCAATGCCAATGCAGCGGCAGTACTCTGAGAGAGTATGGACTTACTCTTGTAATGCTGCCTTGAGCACATAATCCTGAAGTGCCCTCTCGAGCAAATGGTTGCCTAGTAGAAATGCCTTAAAAAATGCCCTAATCTGTTGTGTCGCATGAGTTTTTATTCCAATTCATGACAACGCTCAGTTCTGTGAAGACCAAAGGCGCGTTCACTCTTGCACGATAACGATAAAATCGTGACGATATTATATTTATCGTTGAGTCACATGTTTCGCATGCATAGCGATTTTATTTCAATTTGTCTTAATAGTTATCGTTATCGGTCTTATGTCACCGTACCTTTAACCCTTTCAACCCGAGCGGCCGGTATACCGGCCATCCCGTAAACTCTCAAATACCCTAGCGGCCGGAATACCGGCCAGGGACATACTACATGAGTTTGATGTCTACAGTGACAACTTGTTAACCATTATTTCGATGGCTATGGTCTGTCGAATGTTTCTGCATAAAGAGATGTCTATCTTACTCATCGCTACCATAGAATGCTGAGTTTGAAATAGGATAGTATACAACTAAATTGATTTTTTCTAAACTATGATTCACAACAGTGACTGTCATCACTTCTATCTCACACGGCCGTGTATAATGTCACGCAAAAGAAAACTATTTTTAGATAATGTTGTAGCTGCAGTGATGATATCATCAGATGAAGATGACAATACCAATGAATACAACTACCCACAGGACTTTGAGTCGGAGAGCGACGATGAACTCACCAATGATACCCCTCCCACGACTGCAGGTAGTGAATCGACAACTTATACAACATCTGATTTTGCTCCTGGACAAAATTGGGACAGGAACATCGACGACTTTCCGGATGCTGTGTTCACTCCGATTGAGACGCCTGGTCCCAGAAACATTTACTTTTCATGCTTTTCTAGAGCAATTGTTTGAGCAGCTTACAGGAGATAATGACAGATGTAAGAGCTCTTTCGGAAAACGCCGGTCTGACAGTGAATTGGATGAAAAACGACTATGTCTTCGGTCGAGTCATGATGTTGTTAGACCTGCGAACGCCGGAGCGAACAACCGCTGTGTTGCTTGCAGCAAGCAGCACTTAGTTGCTAAGAGAAAACATCCTGAAGCTCTAAACAGTGAATTACCAAAACGAAAAAAAAACTGTATATAAATGCACATTTTGTGATGTCTTCCTGTGCATCGGTGATGAGCAGAACAATCATTGGTGGGATTGGCATCATAAGGTAGAGTATTTGCACTAGTCATTGTTATTTACAGATGTAAACATCACTTGGGTTTTAATTATTGCACATCCATGATTAAAATCAGTTGTTTTGATTTTTACATTAAGTGTTCAGGATGTCAGGGTGGCCAGACTATCTCATCGAGGGCGTCAGTGTTGAAAGGGTTAATCATGGAACTAAAGAAGACTTTGAACTTAAAGAAAAACATGCTGCTTTACGGCATGAGACGGTTTTACTGAGCAACATTCAGATTCTAGAGGTCGATTATCGAAAATGTACTTTCCGTCATAATGTTCTTGGTCGTTGAATTATAAAACGTGCTCTAATCAATCGCAAGTAGGGCCTATACTGATGAGCATCGACTGCAAACATAATTTATTACTTAAATGATGGAAATGATTAAAGAGAAAGTGAATTTGAAAGTTCCAACAACGGTTAAAATGGGTGTCATGATACTTACAAATATAAATCATTTTTAGAAAGAACACAAAAGACGACACAAAAGAGAAAAGGAATACAACACTTTAACAGAAATGATTGTTAATCTACCAGGTTGCCCTTATATATTGTCAAGCCATTATTGATTAATCGAGTATTTGTAAGAATTAGAAAAATGGTCTTAATGTGGTTACTGCTACACTGGTTGAATTACTGGTTAGCCCTGTTAAAACACATCAAATTTATTTCATTAAAACCACGTCGATTTTGTTAAAACTATAATTTTTCCTAATCAAATGCATCATTTGCAGATATGAAATGATTTCAGTTGAGATTCCGGGAGAACACTCGGTTTCTGGAAATTTCAGCTGACTAAAGAAAAACGAAATCTTCGGCTGCTAACGGCTGCTTCGGCTGCTGTTTACGGTCGCTGAAATATGCGAAAATTCACTTTAATCAATCGCACTTTGTCAATCTGTTGCATACTGTATCTACGTTAAGAAATATCTACAGCTGTATCATAGAAACATCAACTTAGAACCCACTCTGAAAACAATCAACTCTTTAAAATCGGGTTTGGATAGCATCCAAGATTTCGTAATGGCCAACGGGTGTGTGGAGAGAAGATTGAATTTTATTCCACCATCATGTTTAAAAAACGGTTGAGAACGAGCACCTTGAAAAATGAAAATCAGAATACCTATAGAACCCTCCCCCTCCCCCAAAGAGCTTCTGACATGAATATCCTCCCAAAGACCACCTGACATAAAGATCACTCATATATTCTCAAAAGCACAATATTTACATTCATAAACATATTTAGACCCATTGGCAAATGTCCCGATACAAAGTTCATTAAAAATGTGTATCTTAAAAAATTTGTTTTTCCAATTTTTCCAGTACTTAGCTGCTTGTAATCATTCTATGTTTCCTTACTATACCAAATACATGCATTTGATGAACCATCTACATGCAATCTGCGAATTGTTTGAGGAGAAATATGATGCCTGAAAC
This sequence comes from Prostheceraeus crozeri, assembly GCA_907163375.1. NCBI lineage: Eukaryota > Metazoa > Platyhelminthes > Polycladida > Euryleptidae > Prostheceraeus > Prostheceraeus crozeri. The sequence goes on along the minus strand of CAJQUW010002764.1, from coordinate 196,280 downwards.
AACTAGCAGCCTGACTGGTCGTGTGAAAATACAGAGCTGAAAATGGGTTACTATCAGTGACCCGTGACCCATGACCCGCATTTCTAGATACTGAATTCACATCTGATTCAATCATAAATTAATGTATGTCTGACAACTCACGATCACCTCTAGCTCACATGTTCATTTAAAAAATAAATCAGCAGTGAAGTAACCTTGAATGTAGATTTGAATGAAATGAATGTAATTACTCATGAAAACAAGTTCGTGTATCTGATCCAGTGCATTCGAACTTTTGAGTGAGTGAGCGAACGAGATTTCGATCCGTTTTCTGGTGAACGTGTGAACTGAGCGAACGGGGTTTTCTAGTAACTGTCGTTGAGCTGAACTGAATGAAGAATTTGCCGCTCATGAACTGAAGAACGAACTTAACTGAGGTTTCTAGATATTCTACAATTACTAGAGGGAAGTGTGTTCTCACAAAAGCATTTCACTATTCATATGCGAAGTTTGAAATGAAATTTAGGACTCAATTTCAAGTGGTCTCCGTTGTGCTTAAGTTGATGCGAGATAGAGGTCAACTTTGGCTTAGAACTTCTTTATTTTCGTGAAGTTCTGCGAATGCATGCGATGCTTATGTCAAAATGCTGGGTGCGTTAATACGTTTGAAAGTTTTAAGCAGAAAATTCACCTAAATCGTTCTTCCTGTTGCTCTTAATCCGATTCAATTTCAGTTTGGTGGAATCATCGATTTGGTGGAAGAAAAAATATCGGCACCTGTAAGCCGTCACCGGACGATCACTTCCATCTTCACGCTTATTGATATCCCATACGTGAGGAATTCCTGCACTCAGCTATGAGCTGTCGTCGGAGGTAGGGCTTCCTCATGAAATTCATCATTGTAGCTTCTCTTTGCTTCAGACACGTTGTTGAATGTAACTGCCACGCAACAAGTTTCGCCTTCCTTTCCATAGCTAGGCTTGAATGAAACACTAAATGACTTGAACTATTCACATAATATATGAATATGATATGAATATGAATTTGAATTTTTTAACTTAGGGCATCAAATTGGTGCATAGATATGTTGCACAACAGAAGACAAAACCGTGGAAATTGAATCAGTCAACATAAGAAAGAAATCAGAATAACAATTCAAAAGTGATTTTTCATAAACTTTAAATGACGTTCTTTTACTCACTGTATTTTTCGCATGAATTTCACATGTATGTTATGCAAGCACTTTGTTTGATTAATATCATCACGCCTGCTCAAGCTGATAGTCATATCTGATGCAATTTCAGTTGCTTGTTGAAATATTCTCAAATTTCGAATCATTAAATAAGATTTCTACTTGTCAAGCTGAAATAATATTATATATTGCTAATATTCATTTACAAAAGTGCACATTTGCTTTTTAAATTTTGACTATAATCTTGTGTTTTCTGCATAATATCATAGGGGCTGTTCATTAACTAAAATTCTGCCGGCAGAAAATTAAACCGATTTAATATTCTACCAGTTTCGGTGTTATACCGTCGTTCACTAAGTCGGCAGAATATTCTGCCGGCAGAATATTAAATCGGTTTAATTTTCTGTCGGCAAAATTTTAGTTAATGAACAGCCCCATAGACTTCTAGATCCCATTGTCTTATCAAGAAGTCCATGCCTAACATTTACGCCAGAAAAAAGTGCACTGGGCTGTATCACATTGTACTCCATATTTTTCGAATCAGATAAAAATCAGAAAAAGTAACTCCTTTAAAAAGTAACCTAAGTTTATAAGCATTGAAAAGCTGTGAAATTCGACAACAATTGACAATTACAATTTGTCTATTAATCAATTTAATGATGAGAACTCATAGATTAAGTTTTCGAATTAGCGAGAATAATCAGCAATTTAATCACTTCCGCGGTCAGATTGGCACTGATTTAGAAGGTTGCTTTCTAACAAAACGATATAAGAATAGAACTGTTTAACAACAACAATATAGGAATGGAATAGTCTCTAATAAAACAATATAGCTTCAAATACAAACTAGATGTGTCTCATTAAATATGTGAGATAGATAATCTACTTCGCCTATTTTGTAGCAGCTCAACATTTCTACAATTGCAAATATGGCTAGTTAAATAGTAAACTACGGAAGTGATATAATGATGAATGACAGAATAGTAGACAATATTGATTGACATTGTGAAGTATTGGATTTTTTATGGGATACTAGATGCGGTCGTAAAGCACAGCTACCTTATCTACCGAAAATTCGATAAGCACATTACCATAAATATGCTGTCTTGCCTAGGGAACGGAAAGGAACTGAGAGAACTGATATTTTTCAATGTACTGAACGCCTTAGCGCAAAATCAAAATGAATGGCGAACTGAGTGAACGGTCAAAATCGCTGAATGAACTGGGCACTGTGAGAACTGTAAAAATGACAACCAGCAGTTGCAGTCCATTATAGTCCCACTAACTTTAACAAAGCGAAAAGTCTGATTTCTATGGTGAAGTTATAGCTGATTAAGGGTGAGTAGAACACTTTTAAATATATCGGAAATAGTGTGCTATGATGAGTTGCTTGGGCTCAATCGAATGAATATAACTCGAGGAATGTGAATTTTATAATGATGTGGGGACTAGCAATTTGCCGTGATCGCAATCATATAGTAGCCCTATAAGTAGTCGCACCACGTTCGATGTGAGTGGATCATTAAGGCAAGAACAACACAGCGATCGACCCTGACATCGCCAATTAATCTGCATACATCTCAAAAATTATTTACGATCGAGCAGGTGATAAGATCGATTAAATAGTGGATTAGCCTATCTTTATGCTGACGTAGAAGCAGGGATGTTCACATTAATCGAAAACTAAATTATTAGATAACTTTGCCATGCGGAGTAGACGACGATCTGATCTTTTTCTAGGTACAGATTCTATAATATAGGCAGGACACTCCTGAATACCAAGCCCATTTCTGTTTCATTTGCAACCTGCAGATTTGAATTATAATTTGGATTTGCATAGAACTACCAAAATCTATTTTGGCATGGCTATTTCTCATTATTTTTAGCACAATATTTAAATATGGAAGATACTATCAGTATAGTATAAATATATCAGTATAAGTCATATCAAATTAATTCAATTCAGTAAAGTAAGTTAGCAATAATTTACTAGTGCATAATAGGTCACAGCTACGAATGAATACAATTTGTGCCCTTTTAGAGGAATATCTGGATGCGACTCTGGCCCACTGGGCGGACACCGACTTATCGGAGAGCTCAGATTCCGGAAGCCCGCATAGTCGAAAGTCTACTTGCCAGAAATACCAAGTAGCGAAACCCACTTAGCGGAAAGCCTCTTCCATGGTCAATCGATAATGTTAACACATGCAGATAATGTAGCTTGTATTTTGCAGTAATTGTGGCCATCGGCAAATGACAATGGTAACCTCTTTGAAAGTGCTCATTGACTCTTGCTGTACTTCATCTTACGTACACTTCAATGAAAACAACGAACGTTGCAATAAACAAAAATTTTAGATTTCGAGCCAAACAAGACATCGCATAGTCAAGGCATAATGTTAGACATAGAACTTCAAAGACTTGATTTATTCTAGCTTTAAAACAATAGACCGAAACGAAGCACGAAAGAACTGAGCTCTCTCTGTGCCTTGGTCACTAATCATGCCTTGATCAAACGCTATAGAAAAATGTGGTCATTCTGCATTGGCAGCTTACCCTGTGCTGTATTGTGTGGGCTGATCGATAGATCATTGACGAGATAGTAGACGAGACTTTCCGGTAAGTGGGCCTCCTCTGTGTGGGTTCTACATTTATTATTAGCACATTTTTAATGGAACCGGTTCTGACCGGTTGGATTAGGGAATGACGGTCTCCAAACCCTGTCTACATTTCTTTGATTGATTAGTTGATTAGTATGAAATGGTCGAAACTGCTGTACAACTTTGCTTCTGCTGAGAAGGAGACATCTTTTAATGAAAATCGCCGTTTATCATCACATTTTTATTGAAACCGGTTCTTACCGGTTAGATGAAGGAGTGGCAGTCTCCAAACCCTGCATGCATCTCCTCTATTGATTAGTTAATTAGTGTGGTGTGGTTTAAACTGCTGTAGAATTTCATGATCCATATAGCAGGGAGATGGCAGCTACTTTTTAATTTGAATCTCAGTTTCTAGGGTGAAGATGGTCGAATTTGACTAATCTGACGTCTGCTACAGTTTTTCCGTCGTAAAAATAGGGCTATCGTACTGTATTTGCTGCTGAACAATCATTTTTCTAAAAATCCCAGGTGATGTTGCTGTTAACTTCATCGACTTAAAATATATCCTCGTAAAGGTACAATTTGTTGGCTCCCACATAGAATGACCCATGAGCTGTCCGATCCAGTGCGAAAATTGCCTATGATAAAGCCCTTTTAAAAGAAAAAAACTTGTACTTATTGAAGGGAATCAAGAAGTTTCAAATGTTAAATGAGTGATTAAAAGAGGGAATGAATGCCTGTGTGAGATATTATCTAGATTTGTCAAAATGCGTTATGAGTGACATTAATTATCAAACAGCTCAAAAGAGTACTCACCAAGTAATGCTGTGATGATAATCACAACAAGGACAATTCCTACAGCAAGGCGGTATTCTTGATGTGCTGGCCAGATAGTTTTTGTATTGTTCTCATACATTGTCCAGGTAGAATTCTCGGGAAGCTTAAATAACAATCACTTATCAACTTTTTCCATAATGTGTTACTCGTGGGATGCTTTATATCTACATAGCGATTTCGTGCTGATAGAAACTAACCCTGAGAATTATTAAATGATGTCTCCCATCAGCTCTTTTTCATATTTCCTTCATTTATCTATCATTGGGCGTCTCCATACGTCGACATCACCTTCATTATAATTCCCCCATTTCACATGGGATTAAGAGAGAGAAATCGCTTACCGACAGGTTACAGTTATAGGAATGTTGACAGTTCTATCAGGGAGATATTTCATGTGATAATACGAAGCAATTGGAGAAACAATATTGAATCTCGTTCTTTACAATCGATCATGGTGAAGCTAATTATGCAATGCTGCGAAAATATATATTTGCAGTGACTGACGTAATGAAACTACTGAAGAACATTTATCGAATTAAAAAATGGAGAGGTCTCAGGAACGTGACGAATTTTAACGTTTCTGTTTGCACAGCATACAAAGATTTTCGCAAATTAAATGCTAATTCGTTGCCATGAGAATGCTGAATTGAATACTTTTCAGAACTGGTTAATCTGATGCAGTGGCGCGTGACCCGCCATCGCTTCTCATATCTTAGGTAGCCAGTTGCCATTATTTTAATCGGAGGGATGTGAAAATGACTCACTCCGACTTCGACCTTCGAGAGATGCCTCCGCGGGTGAGTGATGATCTTTAGAATTTGTAGAACCATTAATTTATAACAAAATGAACAATATGATGGCACAAAACGTCACATTCGAATGATCCAATTATGTTCCTTTCGTAATTAATATCTTTCCCGCATATGCGCAAAATGACCATCACCTGCGCGAGTTTATGCTGAGTCACATATGGCATTCGATGCCTTATTCAGCATGTTTCACTGCGTAATAAACCACACTTCAATGAATCTACGAGTACGTATGAAGGAATCCAACTGTGCGATTTTGAAAGGCCAACATTTTTTCAAATATTCTTGCTGAATTTCATTTGTATACTAACCAATATATTTTGTATGCAGCAATAGGCCTATATAATAATATAGACATGTATGTATACACATCAATATATTTTGTACTCGATTGGCATTAGCGCACGAGTGCCATTTGTGGAGTCTATGCAGTTTTTAATGTTTGGGTGACATAGATGTATGCGTACGTGCACGTAGCATGATCAATTGCAGCAAAATCCTTTTTATCTATCACGGTTTTTAGGAGTCTATGCACTGCACTATAGACCGTTGTTTTTCGATGAGATAATGTAACGTCAGTCATATTATCACCAAAAAAGTGAAATTTATTACACAAAGGAAAAGCCTACATAATTTGTCATAGGTTCATTCGCTCTTCAAAACTCACATGAAATGTAGGATGTTGACTTTTCATTATATAACTTTAAACAAATTAGTCGCTTGCAATACTGCTGTAGCCTATATATTTACATGTAGTCTACAGCAGTACTGTAAGCGACTAATTTGTTTAAAGTTAAATAATGAAAAATTGACATCTTAGAATTCTGTTACGTAATATGACCACTACATACTGTACACCTATACGGCACAGCACCAAAATGCACACTTAAAAACACGGAATAAAAGAATTTTGAGCCTGATGCTACCTTTTGAAATAGGTGGCCCGCTATCCTAACTTGATTGGCAACCACTGATCTATTGGTTACAACAGCATTGCATTAGTAAGGCTGCTGACTAGAGAACGTCATCAGTCTTCATCAGAGCTGCTTCAATTAATTATTCAAATAACTACAAAATTATTCTATTTGTATTTCTATTTATTCAAAATGATGACAACAGCTGGATGCCAATTACAGTCATCAGATGCGAATGATATACAGATTACAACATTACCAGAATCAAAATGAGACAATAGAAAACCAGATATTGAAAATATACACGTACCTGAAACATATTACAGTATGAACAAATATAGTTGATAAAAGACATAGTAGTAAAATACATGGCATCTTTCAAATACTAATGAAATACAACAGATTACCAGAATAAAGGTGAGACATTAAAAACCAGATATACTGTAAATGTACCTACCTAAAATACATGACAATAAGAAAAGACAGAAAAGATACTTTATAAAATGAACCGAGAAAATTATGTGAAATGTTTTATCAGAAACCTTTTTACTGTAGAAAGAGATGCACTGAAAACGTCAATTTCTTGAATTTGTTTACACTCAAAAATGTCCTCGTGAAGAAAGCATGTTTGCGTAAGAGTAAGCGACTTTCTCTTTTTGAAGTAAAGATACCAATATTCCTGGTAATACGACCAGGCACTTTAAGACAAACAGCTGATGTCAAATAATTGCAACTGATTGCACTATTGACAATCTTGTGAAATAGCAAAACGTTTGAAATCTCCCTGCGCTCCGCGAGCGTAGTTAAGCGGAAATGATGGCATAATACATCGTAGTTATCACTTTTGTACATGATGCGAGTGTGAAAACATAAGAACTTGACGAAAACTTTTTGAATATACTCAATCTTATTCACAGCACATTTTGCATTTGGAGACCATACTTGTGAGCAGTAGTCCAGGTTGGACCGAACATACGAATTATACAAAACTTTCAAAGCACAAATATCTTTGAAAGAATGCGTAACACGCTTAATAAAGCCAAGCATTCGAAACGACTTAGTAACAATGAAAGAAATGTGGCGGTTGAAGCATAAATTGCTGGTAAAATAAACCTCGAGATCCTTGATTTCATCAACTTTTTTAATAATATTTCCATCAAAGTGATAATCATAAGAAATGTCAAATTTACGTTTTAAAGAAAAATTCACGAAACAACATTTTCGGATGTTTAGAGAAAGCTTCCATTTTATACACCAGTTCCGAAAATTCATCAGGTCTCCTTGTAAATCAATACAATCAGATAGAGACTTGATTATTTCAAAAATCTTAAAATCATCAGCAAATAAGAGACTTTCACTTTTCTGAAGGCAAGATGTCATATCATTGACATACATTATAAATAAAGATGGGCCCAATATCGAAGCCTGGGAAACACCCGAAGACGCAAGAATCCAATGAGACTTAGAGGCATTCAGCACTACGCGTTGATAGCGCTCCTGGAGATAACTGTGGAACCATTTGAGATTGTTTCCAACAATGCCAAATTGATTTTCTAATTTCAAAATGAGATATTCGTGAGAAATTGAATCAAATGCTTTTTCAAAATCTGTATAAATAGAATGAACTTGACTGTTCTCATCCAGAGCTGACGTAATGAAATCTTTGTAACACAGGAGATTCGTAGCAGTAGATCTAGATGACATGAAACCGTGCTGCTGATCATGTATGATACCTCGTAAATGATTGCGCAATGAGTGATTCACGATTTTTTTTTGAAAAGCTTGCTTATAATGGGTTGCAAGCAGATTGAGCGATATGAATCAATGTGAGCTTTGTCTCTTCCAGGCTTTGCTACAGGCACAACATTATTCATTTTCAAAACAGATGGATATTCTCGTGAGGAAATCGATAAATTAAATAACTGAGCAAGTGGGAAACAAAGCTGGTCTGCACATTCAATTAGAAAAGTAGCTGGAATGTTACCATAACCGGTAGAGCTACTTCTACTCAGATTCAAGAGTTCTTTCCTCATTTGTTCAGGTGTTACTTGAGGCTATTTAAAAAGTGAAACATCATGATTCATACAATTCGGGAGATCATTTTGAGGTGTTGTAACGAAAACTGATTCAAAATAGTCACAAAAAGCTTTAGCTATATCTTTCCGTGTGGAGTACCTGGAATTGTTCAAAGTCATAACCGCGAGAATAACACTGCTTGATTTGAGTGACTTTACATACGACCAAAAACGCTTTGGGTTAGCTTTAATCTCACTGCCAATACGTTCAATATAATCTATATAAAAATTATAAATATTATAAATGAGTGAATGGGAAAATTTTAATTATCGCATGAGAATGTGAAAGACGATGAAGCTTTCCCACTTTTTGCTTTGATCTGTTATCATGGAAAAGTGCATAAATCATAAATTATCAAAAATCAGTTAATATTGCCATCATTTCAATAGTCACTGCCTGCAGAGCACAATAAGCATCTCATAAATTCTACGATGATAAAATATCCGAAGGGGAAATAACAGTAAAGGTTGACAGTACCGAGATGCCAGTTAATATCAGACCAAGCTACATTTTTATCAGATAAAGTAAAATAACATTTAAATGAGAAAAGCTTTATTGAAGCTTAACGTATGTATACTTCGCTTTGAATAAGCTAAGTCATAGCTCAATCATAAAATCTCTCCAACCAAATATTTTCCAAACGTGTGAAGCTAACATCGCCATTTTGAAAAAAGGTGCGCCACTCAAGGTCGATAGCTTGGAAGCATTATACCACGCAATATTATTGTGAAAGACTTCCGTCTAATTTGGGAGAATTATCAACCTGACTTCAAAATATACAACCAAAGGCGAATTGATGGATGAATATAAAAATCATGTGCCAGAAAATTTCAACATCCAAATCACCGCATTTACGAAGCATAATGGCAGTGATGATGATATCGCATTAGCACCACCGTTTTGAAATATGCCTGCGCCAGTCAAATCGCTTTGCAATCGATGTAGATGGAGAGGGCCGGTATGCGACACTCGCATATTTCTCAAAAATTGCACCAGATCCGGTGCAAAACCGAACCGAAAGCTCCTGATCTGATATGAACTCGCACCTACTGTAAAGCTGCTGCTGCCATCTTCAACAATTAATATTTCATCATCGCAGAATTTATAAAATGCGGCTAGTGTCCTCTGCAGACAGTGAGGATTGAAATGATGCCATTCCTAGTTGATTAACTATGTTTGATAATTAATGCACATTTTCCTTGTGAACAGACCTAATGCAAAACATTGAAAGCTTTTATTTTCTTTTACCTTTAGTTTGAAAAAATCGTTGCAAGCTGAGCAAACAGAAATTTTTAAATTCATCACTTTCCTGAGATTTTTACATTCTTTAATTCGAAAAATGTGCTTCAGTAATTTCTAACTGAACCTATAACTGGTGCTAACTTCACACACGTACGAGTATAATACCCTCTTAATTCTATCAAATGGATCCATTAGGCCTAATATTCGTAAAACAGAACTCAGTCAAAATAATTTAATCAATGCCAATCGGCAAAACCTCATGCTTTCTGCAGGGATTCATATTTGGCTCATTTATTTTCCATCGGTCAGTACTTTATTGAGATACACTTACAGTCAGAGTAAGATCCATATCAGACAATTATGTCGGGTCGAAAACTGTTAGTTTGTCATACCTGCATTGGCAGGCAGCAGACCATCAATCATGCTTGAGGACAAGAGACATTATTTAATCATCAGGTTGAGTTTCATAACCGAGTAATGTAAACTGTTGTCGACTTCTACGTATACAATCAGGCACGCGGGAACAGGAGTGGGCTAGGGAGGGCTGACCCCAACCCCTTAAAAATTTTCACTTGCTCTCGCAGCACCTCTAATATTTTCAGTCAGATACATTGATCATGGAACATAATTCATTAAAAGGCTATTTCAAATGTATACGAAGAAGGCTTTTCCTAATATTTCAGAATGATTTATTTTTCATTGCCATCCACGTACATTTGTATATGTTTATTGACGTTACATTTGACGCGTAAATGAGGTAGAGCTCAGCACAGCGAGCTCAGAGATACAAAGCCGCGCTCACCAGTTTGAGGCCTCAAAGATATAATTTGTTCAAGTTCCTGCCGTTTACTACATAATTTGTTCATAGTTTACTATCTCATTCAACTCATTACTATGGAGCTGCAAGAACTCAGTAAGTAGGCAGAAATTCTCAATACATCTCATGAAAAGCAAAAAAACTTCCATCGCTTGTGCATGTCGATGTGCATCCTCAAAATCTTCAAACTGATAAGAAGCCATCAAACTTAAAGAAATTAAGCCCGTTGTTAGTTCTAGACCTTTTCTGTCTAGCATATATACATATGATTGTGATTGACTTCTGCATGAGAACCTGAGCATAAGATCCAAGGAAATCACCGCTGCCACTTTGCCGTGTGTGATCTTGAAGATTTCTTTTTAAAAGAATTGATATTGCGTTAAACAAACTATTCAATCTCATGCTCAATTTGGGAGAGCTTAAAGTCCTGAAACTATAAATAAGCCTTCCTAAGCAAGTCAGACTAAGTCACACCTAAATCTTAAGAATGTAGAAATTAGAAATTACAGAAAATGTTGATTCTAACTCACACAAACGAGTATTTGCGAATGAGTTGTCTCGGTAGAATGAGTGGATCTACAAGAAAGTGTCAAGAAGGCTTATATAGAACTTTATGCCAACATACGAACTATCGCAACAAGAGACTTTGAAATTCTTTGAAGACTATACGAAGACTTGATCCACGTGCCGGCCTTTCGGAATCCTTCGTTATACAAAGACGTACATTAATCTGATCAACCATGTATCAGAAACTCAGAATATGCAGACAACCTTGTAATCTCAACATTCGCCTCAACTATTTCTCCTACCGAAATCTTGAAGACTGTAATTTGCACCCTCAGTAAGCGGAATATATTAAACCTAAACGTCCTGTTTTTCCATGTAATTTTGACTTGTAATTTGATTAACCCTTGCTTTTTGACTTGTTTGAGGATGGCGATGAAATGAAATATAATTGAGATTCTTGATGATGTTCAGTAGATAGGTATTTATCAGATGAAAATTAATAGTCATGACAGGATGTGTTGATGTGAATTACAGGTTAAAATCCTGATATTGGTGTTCATAAAACATGGCTTTAAGTTGAATTGGCGTAAGAACATCACAACATTAATCGTTTTCTGATTATCTGATTATAAAGTACATGTGGATTGAGTTACACTTGCAAGACTGCAAAGGAATCTCTTCATTTGTATTTGGAAAGTATTATTGATATTCATATCGAATACGTAAATTTGTATGCAAGAAGATTGAAAAGAAGACTCAAAAACAGTGTCTGTATACAGTGAAAATTTTTATATGAAAAGATTCAGTTTTTTACGGAGATAACGTTCCTGCGGTCCAAATAATTATGCAAAAAAACTAAAATTATGCAAATTTATACATTACCGAGATGAAGGCGCTTTATGAGTAGCATGAAACAAATATCAAAAGGAATGAATATTTGCTACGAAGCATCTTAATTTAACGGATATTAAGCTGATGATCTAGAAAATTTCATGAGCTGCATTATAATTCTAGTCCCTGCAAGTCTTCAAGGAATAGCTGAGAACCTCCTGACTGAGATGTCATGGATTTTCAATTCAATTTTCAGCGGCATGATTTAATGATTCACAAGGTGTCATTTCTTCAATGTGAACAGTAGTGTGCACCCATTCACATCTTTTAAAGTTGATTGCGATCAGTCACGGGCAATTTGATTGCGATGATTTGCTCTTTTAGTGGCAGTTTGTGATATGATCACGCTTAAGAAAATAATCTTATTATAATAAAGATGAGCTTTGATGGCAACCCATCGAATTGTTAATTTAACAGACTATTACCTCACCCAGTTGCCATGACATGGAGGATTTGTGGAATGCTATTCTTTATTCTGTATTGATATCATGATCAGTCAAATTCGTGTGCATTTCTGCAAAAGTGTAAAAGTTTGCATATCTCACAGGTGGTAATGGGTCTCGTCTCATGTTCATTTAATGAAATCGAAACTTTATGCACATTGGAGATTTAATAAATGCTGAGTTGCTACTCTACCTAATATACCTACTCTATGGTTTGAAACTGCACTAAATGCCATAATATGGACTGCTGGTCGCGCGTCTTATTGAAGCAGCTAATACTATTACTGATACTAGTTTGGGATCCGTGAAGGACGCCAAACGACGTTGAACTATCCAACTGACGATTAATGAGCGTCTGCATAATTCGTCAATGAGCTGATCATTATATCCATCAAACTGTTCTTCTTTTCTTTGTATTGCTCGTATTACAAACATTCAGCCTATACCAGTGGCGTCGTGCAATTGGTGCTCGGGGCGCCCAAGCGCCCCAAAGTTTTGTGCATCCAAAATAATGTTCTTGCATTCATTCCCTTTTCATGGTTGATGGCAGCTGACGGAGGGTTATTTGACTTCATTCCGAAGGTCAGTTTGCATTGTTTCCTCAAGAAAATGTTTGCTGCTGAGATTTTGTGCACTTTAATGCTAAAAAAATTGTTTCAGGAATAAACTGTGCATAATCTTAGTAGTAAACCTTTTCTTGGGAAGATCATAATAATTATCTTTCAGAATGAAATTTCCTTTTCATACCACTTATTGCTTTTACTACTGATTGTAATGGATAAATGTATAATTTTTCAGCTGCTACTCTGAGTGTTGCATGTAAAACATGATGTTTGATTTAAAATTTGCATTTCGCATCTAATGTAGAAAAACAAGTAAAGCAAATGCAAAAATTTCATTTATATATTGAATTAACTGAATTACATTATAGTTCGCGTGTTCCATTTTATGAGATTAGAGATTTACATCAGAGGAAATACCATACATTGAAGTAGACGGTAGACTGCATTTAATTGTTGACACTCAACACCAGCATCCACAACATGAGATAGAATGATTACTCCATTTTAACATTGCTGCTTGTAAAAGTTTTGTTGCTCTTGTGTGAGTTCCATTTGTAGCCAATTAATAAGTGCCGGAACATGAGAGGACATGGATTATTGAAACAAGTAACCATCCTAGCACTTCTAGAGATTTTTCCGCTCACCAGCTTTCAGATTCGTTCCAAACATCTCTTGACGATGCTGTCATTACCTACACCAGAAAGTACTCAATCGTTGATAACTCAAATTGATGTGACAGTATTTTTATTATTTTCAAGTCAAATTCTTGCACACCTTACGAGCTCACATGAAAGTCGCTTTAACACATTCATAGAATAACTTGGATAAAAAACGACATAGCAACGCATCTAAAAGTGAATATGCAAGCAAGAAGTAATAATTCCCTTTGTTATTTTATCAGAACACTGCAGAAAGGCAAACGTATTGATCAAAATAATTGCCCAGACAATTTCGCTTCATGCAAGAATGATATTGTATCAACCCTTTTCAGAATAAACATGCATGAATTTCCAAAATCTGTGTGTTGAAACCCGAAAAACCAGAGCTCGGTCTTTCGGGTTTTCTCGGGTTTATGATGAAAGCGGAAATCCAACCCGACCTAACTCCAAAATTGTCCTACCCGACCTCGTACTTTCGGGTTAGGGTTTCAGGTTGGGGTCGGTGTCGAGTTTCCGTATGATCGCTCATTTTAACGGAAATGCCGTTGATGGCCTGAAAACTCGCTCTGCAACCTACAATTATAGTTCATGATCAGTCAAACTTAAAGAATTCCGTTGCTAGATTTCTGAAAGAGATGGATTACAACCCTTTCTACAGCCAATGTTAAGCAGCCAGCTGCATGAGGACTTCATTATAGTTGAACTTCGCTAAAAATAGTTTCTTTTAAAATACCGTTGATGCTTCGTCATCTTTGTTGAGAAAGGCAACTTAATCTGTGGTAAGCAATTATTTGATTTCAAATCTCAGCTCAATAGACAGACGTTTGTGCGCTGAGTGTTCTTATCGTCTGAAGTAGACCTGTAATCTAATTGTAAATTTTTCTCCTGAAACGATAAGAGTGCGCAAGTCCTCAAGTACCGAGATGGCAGTAGATTATTATTGGATATCATAAAACAGTTTAGATTTCAAAACAAATCAAAATAGCTAGCAGCACCGAAGAAACGCCAGCGATTTTTTGTTTTTCTTTAGTTGTTGAACATGACCACTTATAAGATAAAAACGCATTCTGGTACCGTGATACTTTGATGATTTATGCAGTGCATTATAAAGTGACGCCACTTTATTACACTGGTGTTACCGGAGATAGATTTTGTTGCTAATTGGTGATGGTCTTTGACGAAAATATGAAACATAAACTGGTAAAATGGTGCAAATTGAACAGATCCATAAATCATGGAGGAATTCAAGTCATCAACTAAATTTGCTAAGTTATCAAAGTCGAAATGTTTATTCCAGAAGAAGAATGATATTGCATTCTTTTGTATGAAGACTTAAATCATGATACCATTCATGAAATGTCCTTGAAATTCCTAATAATAAAATTTGCTAAATTAATTTCTTTTTAAGTTGTACGTTTCAAGACTCTAATCAGAAAAGTTTCATTCTATTTGTTATTTATTGATATAGTTCTTGTGACACTTATGCATTAAAATCTCTAGTATCGCATAGATAGCATGTAAGCATGGAAGAATTTGCATACCGGTAAGTAGCTTTTTTATAGATTGATCATTTTAGACCGTTGAGCAAGTATATTTAGATGCAGCATCAACTCACTATTAATTACATCGCCGACAGCAGCTCGTGATATCAGTTTCGATTTCATTAAATGAACTCTTCCCGATATTTAGTGCCGCAATTGAGATGTGCATTTTTACTGCTTTGGAGAAATTACATTGAATTAACTAACAAACCAGGAGAAAGAATAATATTCCAGGAATTTTTCGGGTCACTAATTAGTTTGGAGAGGTAGTGCTTTTTACTAACTTAAAACTTAGCTTTGTCAGTAAGAAAATTCCCTTCTAAGTTTGTGATGTCACAAATTACCGGATAATGACAAAGCATATCAGAATCAAAGACGTTCATGATCGATTTCAAGATAGCCTATAAATGGACCTACGATTCTGTTCAGATAAAAAACAGAACTTCGTTTATCGAATCTTGATTGAATTATATGATACCTAAGAAAGACTAATTAATCCATATGCATGTGCCGGAGCCGATGGGAAATACCACGGCTCAGGCTTGAAGTTTTACATGCAATAAAAATTCAGTCACTTTGCGAGATAAAGTGATATTTGACTGTGTACCTGAAACGAATGCAAGTGTGTCATCATTGTAGGTTATCTTTGTAGACCTCCCAAAACCCGCTGGTCTTCACCTCCTCTCAATTCATCGCTTGCAGCACATCATTTATTTGGATTTTTAGAGGAGATCGCGGACTTCCTTAAGATTGTGTTCAAGCCAAAAACGCAGCTGTTGGGCGGAAGATTCTTGTCGAAAAACATGCACTTGCATTCGCGACACAAATTTAATGCACTTTTTGTTAAAGCACATTATTGATTCTTAATTATTATGACCTGAAAAGTGTATGATTATTTTATAGATGTCTCACTCTCAATAAAATACCTCTGAAGAAATACTTTTGATATAAAAAGAATTTTAGTTCAGTGGGGAAATAGTTTCACTTGATTAATGAATATTAGAGCCCTGACAACTAAGTGGTTGAATCATATCGTACGACCGGCAGCATCTGTTTCTGGAGGGAACGAGACTGAAAAATGGACTTTCATCGAATGCAGTACACTCTATCCATGTCTTGTACGAATCTGCGCGTCTTCTGAGCTCTACCCGGTTCATGTTGTTATCAGACACAATCAAAAAAAGTGCACGAAGCCTTGGACATTGGGTTTAACCTTGGCCTTGGGTGACCTTGCGTGTCCTACCCAAGACTCCAAAAACTTGGGTTGCGAAAACAAACTTGGCCCAAGTTTTGAGTACCGTTTCGACTAATTTTTCAAAAGCTTTAAACAGGCATTTGAAGAAAACTGAAATAATATCTTTTGAATTCAGAGCGTCAACAAAACTTCTATATGATACTATGTGATTATAAATCGCTGCTTAATTAATATTGATCTCAGCGAAGATGCAAGGACTCAAATGAATCTTCCAGCACGGATGGGTGGTCTCGGAATTTACTTTGCCCAAACCCTCGCACTTTCTGATTTTTTAGCCCCTGCGGCCGGTAGCATTTCTTGACTATCAAACTTTTGAAAGAAAATTCGAGCTTTCAGGATTTTGAAGTTACAACGGCCACTGCTGGTGGAAAGCAATCACTGATGAGCACTTCCTTCAAATAAGACCAGCCAACGAGAATTGATTAACCCATTTCATTCACAAGCTCTAACTTCTTTGTTGTCTTCTACCAGCCAACTTTCGAAGGTGCGTTTAACTTATCTTCAAAGCAACACTTTTGGTGCATGGTTATCCGTCCCGATTGCTGGTTTTGATACAAAGTTGACTGATAAAAAGGTCCGGATAAACTTAGCCTCATGAATCTGATGCAAAATTGTGGAGCCTCATATACGTGTCTGTGGAGTGTCAGCTTTTGGAGATGGTCACTATGGACTTTCTTGTCAAAAAAGTGAGGTCAGCTCCCTCGGCATGTCATGCTCACCGAAACAATCAAACGCGCTTTAACCCTCCGAGACCTGAGAGGGGTCCAGTAGACCCCGGAGCTACATTTTTCTATTTCACTTTTTGTGCTGAGGATATATCAACCGCTCATTCCCATTTAAAACCATCATTTTAGACAGGGAATCTACATGTCATATTTCATTTCAATTGAATCAGTGGAAGTATGGTAGATATGCCACGAGTGTCCACTGAACCCCCCTCAGGTCTCAGAGGGTGTCGGTTCCCATCACAAAAATTTTGCTATCAGTTGAAAAATGATTTTGGACATGTACACGATGGTGTAGAAAGAGTATCAAGATTCATTTACTTATTGTTTACATCATGTTCGTACATGTGCGTTGTGTTGGAAGATTGAAAAATATCAATATTTTGCTTTCGGACATGGTCGCGCGTGACTGGTTGGCCTATATGAACAACTCGAAATAAAATATCATTATGAATGTAATGAAAGCTATCATTACATTCATGGTTTAATACTAAAAACAGGCTGTTGGTAAAGTTTTCACAGCAGTAATTGATGAGTTTCAGATCTCCACAGCTGTTTTGAAGGTCTAAACGTGCAGCAATTATGGTTCATTTTAGGCCTATTTCTGAAAGGCATTGATGAATTTGAAAAAAGTGACAAGTGTAAGGGTTGTTCTGCATGGAAGAAATTTTTCATTAATCTGTGTTTGCCGTCGGTCCTTTCAACCTATTCTCGAAAAATTTTATATCATTGGATTCCGCTCGTTCTCGTTCATCTTGCTACACGGGTTGTGTTGGTCATCATTGTCTCCTTCGTCGCCTATCATCGAAATAAGGAATATACACGCCGTTTGTCAGTGATCTCCTCTCACTTCCATTGATTCGCGTCGGAGACATTGCCCAATGGTTGGGTGGTGACGTTTCGTGAATTCTTCCTGTAATGCACGTGATTCTCGGCAATTCGGAGTAAGTGCGTCTTTTGACAGGACTTGGTTTTGTCCTGCGTAGTGCTGTGGCTAGCGTTTGGGACTTACATCTCTGTGGTAACGGGTTCAAAATTGAGGACGAACTTTTGAATCATTTTGCTTCTCTCTTTTGATGATGGTCACTCCAAAGCCTAATACACGCTCTGGTGCTATCTCAATGTCTCAAGTCGATGAGTTGAAAAAGTTGATCCAGGAATCTCGGGATTTTGTAATTACTGCCCTGAGATCAGATCTCCGTGATTTAGAAAGCAAATTGTCATCCCCGGTAGAATATTAAATCGGTTTAATATTCTGTCGGCAGAATTTTAGTTAATGAACACCCCCAATAACATCTATACGGTCAGATCACACAGAGTTAGCCAATGATCTCGCTCTAATGAAGCGACATGTTGGTGAGGCAACACAGAGCGTTTTTGACTGTTACTTGGAAGAGGTTCAAAATCGTACGGTGAGAATGAATAGTTTGATTTTTCATGGCATCCCTGAGAAATCTACTGGGACCATCCAAGAAAGGACCACCGATTGGGATAAGTCAAAGTTAAATGCAATATTTAATGAAATGAACTTTGATGTCTCTGATGACGAAATATCAGGCCATCGTCGAATTGGGAAAAGTCGCAGTGACGGACCTCGTCTCCTCAAAATACAAGTCCATGACCCCATTAAGAAAAGTGATATTCTGAGGAAGTCCAAATCATTACGCAACTCAGCAAATTTTCGAAGAGTGTATGTGCATCAAGATCTCACTCCTTTACAGCAAGAAAAGGAAAAGTTTTTGAGAACTGAACTGAAGCGACGTCGCGAAAATGGTGAAGATATTGTCATTTATCGCAATAAAATTGTGACTCGTTCTCAATTTCAAAATTTTCATTAAAGATTTTAAAGAACATCCAATCAGTGACATTTCCTTGTTTCTGTGCAATATGCGTTCCCTTCTTCCCAAGTTCGACGATCTGAACCTTACACGACTAAGTCTAAAACCGGGAGTTTTGATGATAACCGAATCTTGGCTTACAGAAAACATTATGGATGCACTACTTACCATCCCTCGTTTCATTTTTTATCGTATGGATCGAAGAGACCGAATAGGCGGTGGTGTCTGTATGTATGTGAATGACAGCATTAACTCTTCATTGCACACACCTACTGCTGAATGTCCCTCTTCTTGTGAGATCCTGTTTGTGAAGTTGCATTTTCGTTCCCGCTATGTCCTTTGCTGTGTCTTGTACATTCCACCTGGCTTAAAGAGAGATGAACATTGTAAAATTTCTGAATTTATTTTGAATGAAATTGATCATGTACTTCTCTCCAATCCTGATTGCAATGTCATAGTAGCTGGAGATTTCAATGACTTTTCTTCAGAAATTTTTTATCAAGATTTGGCTTTGTCAAATAAAGTGCATGATCCCACCAGGTCTGACAAAATCCTGGACAAAATTTCCATCGATGCCGAGCTATGTGAATTTTTTGAGCACAGCGCTTGCGTTGGTCCGCCGATCGGTAATTCAGACCACAATGTTGTTTTTCTGAGATCTTTGTTTGAGGCAAGTAATGTGTCTTTCAGGAGTTTCTCCGTTTGGGGTTTTCGCGAGTCTCACATTCAGGAATTTATTTCCCGTCTGTCATCCTCTGACTTTTCAGAGATTGAAAACACGCACTCCATTGATGTAATGTGCAGCAAATTTTATGAAATCTTGTGTAAGTGTGTATCTGTTATCCCTCGTGAAATGGTTACTCTGACGTCTGAAGACAAGACATGGATTACTCCCCTTTTGAAAATGCCCATCAACAGGCGTTGGGAGGCTTTTCGAAGCAGGAACTGGCCAATGTACGAGCATTACAAGATCAAAGTAAAGGACGAAATAATAAAGGCCAAGATGCAATGGGCTAATAAGCACAAGCAAAGTACCAACGGCTTATGGAAGATTGTTAGTGAGATTAAGGGTACCAGATCATCTGACTCGTTCCAACATTTGCAACATACATTTACTGACATCAGGGATATGTTGAACTGTTTTACGTCTGTCTTCAAGTGCAATTATAATTCGTCTGACGATGTTTCATTGGCGGCGATTCAGAATCAACGTTGGGATTTTCAAATTTCTCCCTATGAAGTGCTGAATGAATCAGTGCATCTAAATTGCCACAAAGGCATCGGGGCTGATGGTATTCCAACTAGACTATTGGTTATTGGTGCATATCTTCTTTGTGAACCTTTGTGTTGGATATTTAACCGATCCATTCAAACTAAGACATTTCCTATGTGTTTTAAAGAAACTACTGTACAACCCATACCAAAGAAGAGCAGAGCAAAGCTTAATGAATTTCGCGCAATATCCTTGACATCGGTGATTAGCAAAATATTCGAACGAATCTCATGGCGTGAAATAAAATGTAAGCTTCTTCCACTTTACGGAATCAACCAGCACGCTTACCGACCTTTAGGATCTACAACCACTGCTCTGGTCGTCATACAAGACTCCATCACACGATCATTGGATTCGCCTGAAACGATAGCTATTCGTATCATATGTTTGGACCTGTCAAAGGCTTTTGACACATTACAGTTCAATCGTCTGTTGAATTATCTCAATCGAGCTGGTCTGAACCATGGCTTCAGTCTTATCTGGTTGGCAGGAAGTTCAGAGTTCGAATGCATGGCTGTTTTGGCCCTTGGGAAGACGCAATTTCAGGAGTTCCTCAGGGTTCTGTCCTCGGGCCCTTGTTGTTCGCGGCTTTTATGGGGTCCATCAATTTTGATGCTGAGTGCATTCGATACATTAAATATGCTGACGACATAACCATCATTAAAGAGATCACAAGGAAATCATTATCACAACAGTTTTTGTCATCTCAACTCATTGAGGAGAGATTTACTGACGGCGGGCTTAGACTCAATTCTGGGAAGTGCAAGGAACTGCTTTTACAAAAGTCAGTGTTACCGGAGAATCAAATTTCGACGAGCGTTTTCCCCAGAGTTGATCATCTACGTATCCTCGGTTTCATCTTTTCCGACAGATCATCATGGAACCATCAAATCAGTGAGACTGTTAAACGTGCATCTTGCAGATTGTACATTATCCGCTGCCTGAAGCCAGTTTTGTCAAGAAAGGAACTTATTATTGTCTACCATGCTGTGATTACATCGTTGATTTTGTATGCCTCGCCGACGTATGGAAATTTACCTGTTGGCCTACTTTATAAGTTAGAGTGCTTTCAAAAGCGTGCTCATAGATTGATTTGTGGGCACGGATGTTCATGTGTTGAGTTCCGTAAGTTGTCAATTGTATTCAGAGAGTATGGTCTAAAATTTCTGCATAAATATGAGTCGAATCCTTGTCATCCTTTTCACCAATTTGTGCCCAAACTGCTTAAGGGGTCGAGTCATTATTGTTTGCCTTATTCAGCTACAAATAGGCGTTTGAACTCGTTTTCCCATGTTTTTGTGCTGTTGCCAACGGCGTGTTTTTTTTATTTGATGAGACTCTTCTTGTACTTCAGAAGCTGTTGTTAAATAACTTTTGTATCGGTGCTCAAACATGACTTTTTGATTTTGTCTTTTACTTATTTTGAAATTAAATGTATCTGTGATTTTCAATTCATGCAAATAAACGATTCTCTCTCTCTCACCATATTTTCGCATATGTTTGCTTAGAGGATTGAAAGACACTCAAAGAATTAGTTATATCAATCTGCTACACGCAAACATCATTGTTTTACTTAAAAGCAACTTTCCTAATGCTTTCATATCGATTTAAGCAGGTAATCTCAGAATTTGTGAAAGGGGTCCACTGGACCCCTCCCTAACGTCTCAAAGGGTGTGAAAAAGCTCAGGTCTCTGGGGGTTAAAGTCAATCAACGCTCCTGCCATCTTAGAACCAACGGGCCTAACAAGATTTGATGGTAGGCGTGTTGATGGCATGTCACTGACACATTGGTCACATGTATGAATATTGACATGGGATGCCACAGTTGCGGATCCATTAGCAGCCAGCAGCCATATTTACGTAAGTATATGCTAATTGTCTGGGACGTGTCTCAGAAGGAGCGGAGAATAAGAAGCATAACAAAAATGAAACTCTTTTGCAACAAGGATATTAATTTGCGCCCATAGCTTTTGAGACTTTGGAGCTCTTTTGGGCCTAAAACTCTAGAATTCTTAAAGGAACTTGGAGTCAGAATTGCCGCGAAAACTTGGGACACAAGTTTGTTCTCCCACTTGATCCAACGGATTCAGTTTGCGATTCTTGTGGGTAGCGCCGCTGCTATTAGATGCACGTTGCCGTTGTAGCCTTTAGGAGATTCGCCTTTTGCATTTAGTATTCATTTTTTGTCTTTTTTAGAACCTTCATGGATTTTCCCAATAGTGAGCTTGTTAAACGTTCTGCCTATATAATTTGATATGATTGCTTGATAATACACAATACATATCATTTGATTGATTCTGATACATGCAAGCGCGACTAAATGCAATCACTGTACGGCAGCATAGACAGAGGTCGATAATTGTTCGATAATAATCGATTCACTTTACACACTGGAAAAAAATATTGATAATCCATTTTGAAAAATGCTTTTTAGAAATTTTTGCCACATTTTGCATGTGCGAAACGCATTCATTTTCACTTTTACGGCACTATGCTTGCACTTTAATCAGATATAATCACAGAGCGGTATTCAGCTAAAATTAAAAGACGCATTTAGTCCTGATGTTGATGATGCGGTATGTGTCTATTAGAAGCTATCAATAAGATAAAAACAAGCCATGGTGACAAAATAAAATTAAGTGAGAGAAATATTGAAGGTAAACTGTAAAGAAAAAATTTTCTTATCGGCTAATTTATTAATGAGTGTTTTGAGGAGTGGAAATGAAAGCAGTTTTGGATGGATAACTTAAAGATGCATGAATATAAATAAGCAAACAAATATATATTTATCAGTCTTAAGTCCGTCGTTGTCACCAACTCCCTGTAAATGCATGAAAAAATCGGAAAAATTATCGAAATATATTGTGATTGAGCGAACCATGCTTGAAGAGGGAAGGGATTTGTCTCTCGGATTTCCGTTTGAATATTTTGTAATTAGTTTCTCTGGCACATGCATGCCTTGAAAATCGACGGGCCAAGTGAGCATCACATATGCTCACTATGGAGGCATTAAGTCATTTGATAGAGCAGCGGTCTTAGTCAGAGACATGAATAAGATTGACACGGTGTAGTTTCGTACAGCTCACAGATAGCTTTTTCGTTTCTGTCCTTACAAGTTTGAATCTACCAATTACGTAGAAGCCTACGTGGAAAAAATCATGAAAGCTAACGCATCATTAAGTCGAAAGATAATGGAACAAGAATAAAGCAATTCGTTTGAATTACCCCGGTCTCATTGATGAAAAATGTCATATACGAAGGTAGATCATATACATTCTAAGAATAGAATAGAATAAGAATAGAAAGGATTTATTTCAAATGAATAATTGAATTTTTTCAATTATGAATAATGAATATTCAATTATTTTATATTGAATTATTTTATTATTTTATAATAATATATTATATTAATATATAATTTATTATATATTTATATATAATTATTTTTATAATAATATTTACTATTTTATATTATTTATATGAATATTCAATGAAATTTCAATTATTCAATAATGAATCATTTTCAATCATTCCTCTGCGAAAGAGGATGTATGTGATCTCAATGATTTGCTTAATACGTCTGCTACTAGCAACGTCCGCTACCTACAACGAAAGATCTGACAGATAATAAAGTGCAGATTTTAAAAACTTGGTTTTCAAAGCCCAAGTTTTTCAACCTTGGGCTTTGGTCTTGGGTATTTGACCCAAGTTTGTGGAAAAACTTGGGGTCAAATTCAACCCAGGTTTTTGCCTAACCTTGCCAACAGCGTGCGGATTGAAGCTTTTGAAGCCCCTTTCACTGACTAAAATACATCAATGTGTCTTAGTGAAATGCCTATTTTTGATCAGTGATGCCTCACTCTTGAAGAATGAAATATTTGTTCTCGCTTGCGATTAAGCGCTAAGACTGGTAGGGACTAAATCAGAGACTTCTCTTAGTCCTATATAAATAGAGAAAGTTTTCATGGCTTCCTCTACGACTCATGCTTCATAAAAAGTTTAAGAGGGAAGCACTAGCTAAGTACTAATAGTCATAATTTTTAGCATGGTAGCAATTTATCTATCCTGCATGTAGTTATGTCTCCTATCAGTGATATGTACGAAAATATACTGAAAGACTTAATAAGTTTCAGCTAAAACTTAATCAAGATACTGTGTTTTACGACAAAATGGAGATTTCATAAATCTAAATGTGTTCAGCTTCTTAAATGAACTGCATGACCTAGTGATGGATCTACACGCCGCAGTAGGCCTGCTTCTCACATAATCACAGAAAACACTGACAGATTTCATTTTACCAAAAACCTCAGCTTGCTCCCATTGGATATATAATGTGCTTTATATGATCTTGTCTGACAAGAAGAGGTACCAGGTAGACCTCGACAGATGTGCAGTTTCGCAGTAGCCATAGGGTGTGCGTTATTCTGTGAAAGTCTCTTGTTCGGTTTTGTGTTGGGGGCCCGACAATATGTCGAAGGGTCTTGTGTCGGAGCCGGAGTCTCCCGGAGCCTTAAGGACAGTCGGAGGCGGGGTAGCTGGACCACTGCTCCGAAATGCTGGTCAGAACATACTCGAGTAGGCCTATGCGGTGCATGAGTATTTCTAGTGGGATTTCTGGAGAAATTCGATCGCTTGGTATTTCTTTTGTTGCCTCTCATAATGCCTGCGAATGATAATCGTCGCTCACTTAATTTGCTCTCTTAATTAAGAAATGCAAATGAAGTCATCAGCACACACATTTCTGACAAAGCCTTGTTCGGGTCAAAAGTGACCCGGTCGGCCTTAAACGTATATAAAATTTTGAAATGCCCGTAGTACTCTTGGTGCATGTACAACAGATATATGAAATGGAACAATAAATGAAAATAGACACTAAATAGGTACAATAAAGGTCACGAAATTTCACGTTCCATTGATTTTCCTTTCCTTGTTAATTTAAGTATGATAGTCCGTTCGCGTCTTTTTTGACGCTATTGGCAGCGTATGGACTAACCGCGTAGGGTAATAGACTAGACTGTTCGTGTTAGTGCATCTTCAAACAATCTGTTAGCAGAATGAAACAAATTAAAAGATTGATTGACAGTCGCTGATAACGAAAATGTGATTTATTTTTCCCCATTTTGGATCCTTTAATTGCTATTTGAAGACATGTCATTCAACCAGTGACTAGATAGCGTATAGGGCCTAATAATATTATGCTTTGTTTAATTGGATAAGTAATCTTCAATGCTATTATGTATATCGCTCTCTATTTGATGACGAGCTTGTCATGAATACGAAGATCTCTAACATATCATAATTTGGTGATCAATTTACAAATTTCAAGCTTCTGTTCTCTTCTTGCCACCAGACAGAATTATTTTAATGACATCATAAGTTAGGTTTTGAATCATGTAGGTGAGTTTCTAGGGAAATTGTCTTCCATCAAGACATTGGGAAGTGAAAAGTTTGTCAATTGCTCTTATTGATGACCGGATTACTACTACTTTAATGCAAAGCTTTATCAAAAAGAGTATAATTTTCTTAAGCATGATCATATCAGAAACTACCTGCCATTGCTCTGTTAATAGTTAACTTTGTAACTTTGTAAGTTAAGCAGGTTTTTACTTCCCAAGTAGCTGTACGGACCTTGTTAGTGTACTTACCTAAAGAATCATGCATAGAGTATTACGAAGAGTAGCAACTCACACGATTAATTAAATCCCCGATGTGTATATGCAGTTTCGATTTTATGGAATGAATTCGAATTGAGATCCAGCGCCAAATGTGAGATCAGCGAATTTTTGCAGGCTTGAAGAAATTATCAATGAATTGACTGATCATTATAGCAGCACAGAAATAGCATTTTTCAAATCCTCCGAGTCATGACAGCCTTGGAAAAATAATATTTGTTAAATCAGCAATTCTACGGGTTACTATCAATTTAATGCAAAGCTTTAAAAGAGCATTTTCTTAAGCGTAATCATGTCACAAACTATAACCTGTCACTGAAAGAGCAAAATATTATAATCAAAGACAATGATCATAGTTGACTTTAAAAGATGTAAAAGGGTTTACATTTCTATTCAGAATCAAGAGATGAAACATAAATTTGGTGAATCATAAAATCATGCCGATTGAAATTGAATCAAAAACTTGAAATTTCAGCCAAGAAGCACAATTAGATTTCAACTTTTCCATGAATACTTTCATTATGATGTGACTCATGAAATTTTCTTGATAATCAACTAGCTTCCGCTTAATTAAGATGCCTTTTAGTATATGTCCACTCCTATTGATAATGAACAAAAGTTTCATGCTACTTATATAGAAGTTCCGAATCGCTAATATACAAACACAGGAATAATATGCAAAAATTTAGCTTCTTAAAGAGCTATCAACAGTGGCGTCGTGTGCTCCCAGACCATAGACCTTCGCTTCATAATGGATTCCTATTTCTGCAGCAGACAGCATGAACATTATAAAGTAATTGATTTGACACAATCTTAATTTCAATGAATCGAACATCGAACTGTAGAAAATTTTGTCGCGCTCAAAAAATTTCCATGTTGGTGCTGGTGGCAAAATTTTGCGACATATCTCCCACGAGGGCTGTTTTCAATCCAGCACATGCATGCATTAAACTTGCTATTAGAAGGAGTCAATGATATTCAACTAATTTGGTTGCTCTAGCCATTAAATGAAAACAATGTATTCTGTTGACAGCGTCGTATTTTTTACTTAGGCTAACTGATTCCTAATTGTGATTGGATTACTTCATTTTCATTTTCATTGCTATGGAATATTTTGTAATTAACTAATGAATTATTCAAAGTTGTTATTGAGCTATTTACACTTCAATGAAATCAAGAACACATTTGCATTGTACATGTATTTCCTACAGTCAGACATGTGAAATGACTTCTTCCCGACAGGAATATATTGTCACATCAATTGATGAAGCGCTTAATTAAAATCGTCACTTGTCTGTGAAGAAGGCGCTGTATTCAATAAGATAGTCGTTTACTATCGCCAAGAGTAGAGTGAGGTAAATGCCAGGTGATGCATTTACATGCACAATTTAATCCGTTATAGGTCTAACTCCTGACTAAATGAGACTTTCACCTTTATAATTGAATAGCAGAGTTCCATAATTGGAAGATTGAATAATTAACTGATATTCAGTTGCGATTCTCATGTGAAACTCAACGATATTATAGGCGAGTTTTAATTGAATGTAGGGGATAATACCTCGGAATCTGAAGATTTGACGAATGTTTTTTGAATAAGCTTTAATTGAATTGATTTGAATGTTTTTTGTATATATTTTGTATAAATATATCAACTGACCATCAACTAGCATGTGGACAGACATTGAACAGACAAACTGCTGGCCATAGTCACCTCGTGTTTCCTCGTGCGTTCCTACCGGCAGAAGCCAAGTCGAGCTATTGAGCCAAGCGCAACTGCCAAACACACAACCACACACATCGATGTCTGGCTTCGATTCAGTGTATGCACTACGCAGTAAGGAATGGTGAGAAGACAATGGTGAAATCATCAAATGAACTAATTTTCGCACGCCTGCTACTTTTTTCAATAATCATCGGAAGGGCCAACATTATGGAGAAAACTTGTGCGCAATGATCTGAATTTTTCGAATCTGAAGAAACCGTGGCAATCGAAGCATTTTGCTGGAACTCACATTAATCCGCAAGCGACGAACGACTTTTTTTCCTATCTCTGTAAGGTATTAGGAATTCCTTTTTGCCCACTTAATATACTCTATGACATTAAAAACGATCCACTTGATATAGAAAATCTCAATGGAAGTGGACGACTTTTATTTCATACTGCACTGACCAGGATGTTGATGCATCAAATTTGTCATGCTAATATAAAGCAGCTGTCCATTGTAGATATCTTTGGCATAGTTGATGCATTTCAAATTCGACCTTTTATCACTATCAAGCAATTCTTTCTGACTAAATTTTGAAGCAAAAATGTCGCAATCAGAGTTTGTAAAAGGAATGACTGTTGGAATGCTACGATGTGGAAAGAGTTGTAGGTTTGTTGGACGGAAGTTGGGTGTGTCACACTCCACTGTGAACAGGTGGTGGAGTCGATGGAACAATGATGGAAATGTTAAAAGAAGGAAAGGATCAGGGAGACCGAGATTGACAAACAATGCTACCGATTGGAAGTTGGTTATCTCAGCAAAGCGCGATCGCTTTAAGAGTGTTCCTCGACTGGCCATTAGCTGGAAAACTGCAGCAGGAATTGCATGCAGTATACAAACAGCATATCGCCGTCTAGCAGAAGCGGGCCTGAGGTCATACCGACTTGCTGTAAGAATTCCTCTGAGTAAGTAATGCGAGAATTTCACACAATGACATTGTTTCACTGCCAATTTTTTTCTCCGCAGGTCTCGAACACAAGCGAAAGCGTGTGGAATGGTGTGAGCAGCATCTGTCGTGGAACACAAAGGAATGGCGTCAAGTGATGTGGACGGATGAATCCCGTTTCACTTTGGATTTTCACAATGGTCACATTAGAGTGCAGCGAATGGTTGGTGAGAGGTATTCACCCTCCTGCATATCTGAGCATGACCGCCATGGTGGTGGTAGCGTGATGATCTGGGCCGGTATCTGGTACGGAGGTCGAACTGTCGCAGTCATTGTGAATGGGAACTTGAACGGAGAGCGATATTTATCGAATATCATATCTCCAATCGTCATCCCAACGGTAAATGAACTCAACCTCATATTCCAGGATGACAACGCTCGACCACACAGAGCTCCTTGTGTAACAACAGCGATAGTGAGATCTGGAATTCGCATCCTCCATTGGCCTTCACGCTCCCCCGACCTGTCTCCGATCGAACATGCTTGGGATGAGCTTGGTCGGAAAGTGAGAGATGCATATGATCATCCGCCATCATCACTGACAGCTATTTCAGAGAGACTCATCGATCAATGGTCATTGCTGGATCAGGAACGGCTTGATCATCTTTGCGACTCGATGCCGATGAGACTTCAAAGCTGCATTTCAGTGCGGGGAGGACATACTTAGTACTAATGTCTCCATTTATTCAAATATAATGTTTTATATAAAATGCTATCTTATAATTCATGAGTGTGAGTGGAATAAAATTGATATATTTGAGTGGAGCATTTTTTACGTGGCGGCGATTTCGAATTAATCACATTTCTAGCAAACCGAAGCAGATAAACAAAATATTTAAATCTGTGGTTAGACTACAATTTGTTGCAACTTGAACGTTGTCTTTAGACATTTAGAAATCTCTTGATTTCTTAGTAGTTCTAGTTCTGCAATGCTAAAAAGAGGCAATCAAAGGGAATGCTTGTTGCTCGCTTACAAATATTTTCAAATTCATACAATATCAGCTGATTTTCACTGCCTTCGTTGCACACAAGGTAAAAATGCGTCTATTTCCTATCTAGCCCTTTATAATATTGAATATCTTTGATATGCAGGTGAAGTGTCGACTCAAGCAAGTAACTGCATAACACAGTAAAAATTTTTATATGGCAATATTCAGATTTTTGCGGAGATTACGTTCCTGCCGTCCAAAAAATTATTTGGGCAATTTTTTGCTAAAATTATGCAAATTTATACACTACCGAGATGAAGCCGCTTTATAAGTAGTATGAAACATGTTGGATTTCAAAAGGAATGAACATTTGCTATTAAGCATCGTAACAAAGCGGAGATCGAGCTGATCATCAAGGGAATTTCATGAACCGCATCACAATGGAAACCTTCATGAAAAAGTCGCTATCATACTCGTGCTTTCTTGGCTAAAATTTCGAGCTTTTAATTCAATTTTCATCGGCATGATTTTATGATTCACTAAATTTATGTTTCATTTCTTGAATCTGAATAGTGATGTCGACCCATTTACATCTTTCAAAGTTTATTGAAATCATTGTCTTTGATTAAGTTATTTTGCTCTACCACTGGCAGCATTCCCTGTGATATGATCACGCTTACGAAAATACACTCTTGAGGTTGAGCATAATAGTAGCAACCCATCGAATTTCTAATTCAAGGGTGCGCAACCTGCGACCGTGACATTGAGAGGTAAATGAAAAAGATGTTTTACATTTTTATTGCAAATATTTCTGGAGTTCAAGGCAATTGAAAAACAATTGTCACTATAGTAGCAGTCACCTTGTAACTGTCGAACACCTTTATGCCCATGCTGCTTGGTAGAATGAGCGCCGCAGGCGCGATGAAGGCGTTCAAGCAGTTCGATAACTCATGAATAGAATATTTTAGGGAAGTTACATTCATGTGCATTCATGGCTAGAGTCATCAGCTAAATAAGAAATAAAAGGAACAATTGTAGTTTGCTCGAATTGTTCGCGCGCGTAAGCTTCAAGTCCATGGCCTGAATAAGGATGCCTCCTAGATCACCGGCCCTGTGATGAATGAATGAATTAACTCTGTATGGCTCGTGATTCCTTTATGAATTATTAAAGTAGCTCAGTAAAGTGCTTTCTCCTTCGATTGCCCTTACAAAAACATGCTTTCAATTTTTCAAGTGCTAATAACACTCGATAATCTTTTTGGGTCAAAAATGACCGTCGGTCGTATATGGGTTAACTTGCTAGCTCCTTCTTTACGAAGTACGCCTTTATGCGATTTTCACGTCCTTATTCATAAGGGAAAGGTAATTTGAGTGGTGGAAGATGATGGATTGGCTATTGACCTAGTTGTTTGCACACTAAGTGCGGCCGTGATTCTTTCCGCCTTCGAAATGGCGGCCGAAAAATGTAAAAGGTTGCGCTCGCCTCTTCTAATTTAACAAACATTAATTACCTCTCCAATGCCGTCATACACGCAGGATCTGTAAAATACAAAGATATTTAATTGTTTAAAAGAGCTAGATGATAAATAGATGCCTCTAAATTTGACTAGTACTATCAATGCAAGTGGAAGAAAAATATTCACATGAAGACTGATGGGCATCAATTGATAAACACTCAACTCACTCTGTAGAATTCATGACAATTAACCAAAGATATTTACAATGTAATTGTTTAAAAGGGCTAGATGAGAAATAGATGCGTAAATTTGAACCCATTTTAGTGCGGTCCTTATCGTGGCAAAAAATGCATTACGGCAATAATGGGGCGAAATTGTTGTTTTGTTGGCTGTGCGGTGTGCAATGCGACAAACAAAAAACCCTTGGAAATGGCAAATGATATAAAGCATAATTCACTGATATTACATGATAAGTTTCAAGAATATTCGTTCAGTAGTTTCTCTGAAGAAAATTGTTTAAGATGAGAGTGGTAATACAGCGATTTAGTGCAGTACTATCAATTTGGAAGAAAAAATCTTCACATGAAGACTGATGAGTATTGATAAACATACAAGTCACTCTGTAGAATTCATGACTATTAACAAATTCAGTGAGAATCCGAATATTACACTGAGGAATTGGCTATTCATAAGGCTCGCCCATGTCAACAACGCTCTTCGAGTTATTCACCAGGCGAAACCACAATATGAACATATGTTTTGCAAATAATTAGCAGATGGCATTTTAAATCCAAGTGGAATCGATCATCGGATGTCTGTCAAAGATGTTGTCAATGTGCATTGTATAACATACGCAACATATGTTTTGTAACACACGTTTGTATCTATTTGCTTAAGCCAATTTTATATCAAATTTTCTGATAATTCATATTTAATTTTTCCGTTGTATCATATAATTTCTTACCGCAAAATTACATATACATGTTAGATTATTGCCAAGTTTGGCAAATGCATCTGGCGTCACCGGGCACTCGTGGGCACAGCAACGATATACATGTTCAGCCATGGCCAGGCCGCGAACTTATTACAAAGAAACAATCTAACTGCATGATCAAAAGTAAAGACGCGGTTCAGTTTTCTGTTCAGATAACTCATTCAGTCATGTATTTGCTGAATTGTAAGTGAACTTTACTCTGCTTTCATCTAAAAATGAATTGTATCAACAGGGTGCTCTTATCTACAACTGCGTTTTACAAAACATTTGAAAATGTAGAATAGACTACTATTTGTTGCAATTTGGATGCTGTCTTTAGACATACATAAAATTTCTTGATTAATTATTAATTAGTTCTGTAATTACTAAAAAGATGCAATGAAAAGGAACATTTGTTGCTAGTTTACAAATATTTTCAAATTCATGCAATATCAGCTGATTTTCACTGGTTTCGTCGCACACAAGGTAAAAACATGTCTACTTCCTATCTAGTCCTCTATAATATTAAACATCTTTGATCATTCCCCTACTCTATGGATCATTCCTTCTGCATTATTATCATGATCAGTCAATTCCGTGGCAATTTCTTCAAAACCTCAAAACATAGAGCAGGGATATATAGGTAGAGTGTCGACTCAAAAAAGTATCTGTATACAGTGAAAATTTTTATATCGCAAGATTCAGTTTTTTGCGGAGATTACGTTCCCGTCGTCCAAAAAATTATTTGAGCACTTTTGAAAAAACTCAAAATTTGCAAATTTATATACTACCGAGATGACTCTCCTATGTGGTATAAACAAAGATATTTAATATTATAAAGGGCTAGATAGGAAATAGACGTGTTTGTGCCTTGTGTGCAACGAAGGCAGTGAAAATCAGCTGATATTGCATGAATTTGAAAATATTTGTAAACTAGCAACAACTATTCCTTTTCATAACCTCGTTTTGGTAATTACGGAACCAAAACGCATTTTAATAATAAATCAAGGAATTTTTATACATGTCTGAAAATAGCGTCCAAATTGCAACAAACAATAGTCTATTCTACTTTTTCAGATGTCTTGCAAAACCTAGTTGTAAATAAGAGCACTCTGTTGATACAATATTTCCAATCAGACTTCATTGCATTATTTTATGTGAGTTGATTAACAAATCTGAAGAGCGCATGTTATATAGGAATAGCACAAATGAAAACCAATTGTTTCATTCTTAGATAGCCTAAAAGCAGAGTGATGTTCACTTAGGCCTATAATTCACCTAGTACATGACTAAATGACTTTTCTGAACAGAAAACTGAACCGCGTCTTCACTTTTGATCATGCAGATTGTTTCTTAGTAATAAGTACGAAGCCTGGCCATATGGTTGTATAGTAGGTGAGCCGAAGACGGGACGAGGTCCAAGACGGGACACTGCGTCATTAGTTGGCTGTGATGATCGTTTTACACAACGTTGCTGATTGAAAGTCGATGAGCAGCTTCTATTGGTCGATATCTTCCCATGAAGATGATTGGACTATCGCGGCCTCAGAATTAGACAGATCGTCTCTTCTTCCGTTTGACTAGAAAGGAAACATTGGAACATGTAACGTTAATGAAATGGCATAATCTACTGATATAATACCAAAGCAATCGAACAATGAGCAGCCAATTCAACGATAAACACGCCAAATTGTGCGAAGTTTCAGTAACTGTTATCAACCGGATCTCACAGTAAGGAGACACAGGTGATTTCAAGTTCTTCAGAGAAGTTTGTGAACGTTTTTCGTCCGTCTGCTAACTTTTTAACCCTTTCGATGCCACATGTATTTGGAATTGATGGCTATGTTTATTGCCATAGACGAAATATTCGTCGATAATATCACCATCACTCTGTGCCATTGATGATTGGAATAGCATGGCAATGACGAATATTTTGTCACTAACTAAATGATTGTCATGTGCCAGGTAATTTTATTTATACTTTCTCTTAGTGCCAAAGACGAATATTTCGTCAGTAGTAAATTTGCAACCAATTGCCAATGACGATATTCTCGTCATTGGCGTTTAAAGTGCTTTCGATCCTGAATATTTTTTAATGAGGTCAGTAACATGCTGTTTCGTCAGCACAGTGGACTGCGTTGTGGTGAGAGCTTTCATTCGATAGCTGGTTTGATATCATTCCTATTTTTAGATATGACCTACATGTAAATAGACTCTCTCCTTACCTTAGACACCGTATTTGAAGTCATTTTCGTCCTAATGTCGTCTGGTACTGACGAAAGTGATTTGGAAAGCAATCTCTCGGAGTTTTCTGTTTCACACGACGAGAGTGATAGTGAAGAAGACGAATTTACTGGTACATGGTCCGATAATGTAGAGCTACGTCCTCCATTTCCGTTCACTGCTCATCCTGGGATCGACGAAACATTTGATAGTGAGCTTGCTGCATTCCGATTCTTTTTCAAACTGGCGCAGGTTATTGACACTTATACGATAGTCAGAAAGTCACAAAGTGGTACAAAAAGCTCTATTTTATGCTCCTTGATTTTGTAATTCATAACTCATTCGTGGTTTTTTCATCTAATCACAATGTGTCAAGGAAACAATTTTTATTGAACCTTATCAATCAATTGACTTCTATGAGCTCAGTGAGACGACCTGCAAGATCTTTCACCGGTGACACACATATACGGCTTCAATTCAAGAATGCTCATTATCCGAAACTAATTCCTTCACAAAAGGAAAACAAGAGCACCTTTCGACGATGTGCCGTTTGTATGTACATCGAAGAAAATCCGCAAAGACAAAAATATTGCTGTGCAAATTGTAGTTCCATTCCCTTGTGTATTGTGCCTTGCTTTGAACTTTACCACACGCGATTGAACTATTTGTAATCACATGTAATGAAATACAAGTAGCAATGTTTGTCTCATTGGTACGAGGTAGTATTCAATGATGATTACCATGCACTCATTTACTGTATGTCGGCAGTACATGTTGTGAATAAGCAAGTAGATATTTTGTTCTAAGATTCTTGCTTTTTCTTCAATTCTCTGGCACTGAGGAAACATTCTATTACACATTGTATTGGCACTGAGCGCATATTTAGCAGTGACGAATATTTCGTCATTGGCATTGCAAAAACAAGTATCCTGATATTGAGTGGCATAGAAAATATCGTTGAATACTGACGAATATTTCGTCAATGGCAGTAAGATGGCCTTCTATTGCTAGAGCATGCGGCAGTAAAATTGATGACAGTCCCGGACGAATATATCGTCGATGGCATCGAAAGGGTTAATAATAATCGGAAGGGCCAACATGATCAAGAAAACTTTTGCACAATGATCTGAATTCTTCGAATCTGAAGGAATCACCGCGATCGGAGCATTTCGAAAGAATCCACAACAATGCGCAAGTGACGCACGACTATTTTTCCTATCTCTGCAAGGTATTGAAAATTTCTTTTTGCCCACTTGATAAGTTCCTGCATGTGCCATTATCTTGATTCAGTTTGCACTTCTAGCAAAGTGATGCAGTTAAACAATCTAATTCTGTGATCGCGGCATTCTTCTTAGCTACGCTGGCAACGGGATTTGTGAGACGACCTCACAGACAACTGGTGAAAAAAAGGCTCTTATAAAGGTAAGCTCGTATACTGCCCTCTCTCTGTCCAAATAAGCACGATTAAGTCACTGTTTTTGATGTAAAACTTCCAATGAGTACGTTAACTTAAATTGTGATCAGTAATTTCAGAAAAATGCTCTAAACCTAATTCACGACCGGCAACATTATCAACACAAAAATTGTTCCTGCAAGTTAAGGTAGACATGATGATAGCATTTTAGTTGGGTGCATGTATCACGTTGGTAAGAATTTTATGGCATAACAGCATTATTCTTGGGCTATACAAGACACGTAATTTGATCTAGTATCAATAGAATTAGCTTCTCATATAAACTCATATCGCTATTAAACCACTTGTTTTAGCGACGTCACTCTGTCCCGTCCTACCTCATAGTAACGAACAGTATTTAAGACAAATGTATTTCTGTACTGTTGATAAGGTAAAATGCAATGATTTGCATCTAAACAAATTGCAATTAAGCTACAATTTCATTTAATTGCTGTTCATGGCGGCATTACAGATGATTGCTTCAATAATGCGATGTCCCGTCTTTCACCCAGTGTCCCGTCTTACACCCTAGGCTGCATTTTCTAAAATACTCCTTATTTTTCTTCAGAAATGCCACGAACTTACAGAAGAACAACAAATCGTGCGGAGTGGACCTCAGGGCAAATGCAGGAAGCGATCGAGGCGATCAATCACGGGGCGTCATACAGACAAGCCGTTTCAACACATGGTGTTCCTAAAACGACTTTAGAGCGACACGTGAAGGGCCGAATGAGTAAACAACCTGCGGAGAAAGGGCTCAGTCGATCTACCACACTTGGTGCGGAGAACGAAGCCGAGTTGGTGAAGCACCTCCTCACATTTGAGAAGAGAGGATTCCCGCTAACCAAGACTGAAGTGATGAAACTGGCCTATCAGTTCGCAGAGTCAAACGGCTTGACTCACCCCTTCTCTCATGAAAATAAGAAAGCAGGTCAATCGTGGTGGCTGAATTTTCGCCAAAGGAACCCTGGAATCACTATACGAAAGCCACAACTTCTCTCTGTTTACAGAGCTGTCAAGATGAACCACAAAGTTATCGACAAGTTCTTCGAAATGCTGGAAAAAGTGTATGAAGAAAATGAAGTATTTGGGAATCCTTCACGTGTTTTCAACACTGATGAAAGCGGATTAAGTCTCGTTCCTGGGGCTATGAAGATCGTAGGAGAAACAGGAAAGAAAGACTCCAATATGATTTCGACCAGTGAACGTGGAGAACTCATAACCGTCTTCATCAATTGCAATGCCTCTGGGGAATTCGTGCCTCCCTACGTGATTTACAAAGGAGTGAGACTGAATCCTGCTTTGCGAGATAATTTGCCACCTGGAACTCTTGTACTGAATTCCCCTACTGGATATATGAACACAGAACTATTTCTGCAATAGATGATGCACTTCTCGTCGCATCAGAGAGGCATCCATGGCGGCAAAACAGTTCTTCTGATTGATGGTCACAAGTCTCATACTATGTCGCTCGAAACTCTTGAATATGCAAAAGCTTCAGACATAAAGCTAGTCAGTTTTCCATCACATACCACTCACGCTCTTTAATCGATGGGAAGAGTGTTTTAAAAGCCTCTGAAGGATTACTACAAAGAGGAAGTTCGTGTGTTCAACAGAAACAATCCTGGCAGACTGTTTCGGAAAGATGACTTCCAAAACTGTTTTACAATTCCTATTTGAAAGTCGCGACAATGAGGAATGCAATCACTTCATTCAAGTGCACAGGTCTCTATCCATTGGAGAAGGAAGTTCTTTCCGATTCGTGGCTTGCACCATCAGAAAGTATGATTGTCAATGAGGAAGCCCCAGCTGAAGATGCCCGCAGCCACGTCCAGCCTACGTCAAGCCTTCTTGAGGAAGCCCCAGCTGAAGATGCCCGCATCCACGTCCAGACTACGTCAACCCTTCTTGAGGAAGCCCTAGTTGAAGATGATGAAGATGAAGTGTCATTTGAAAACCTATTGCCATTACCAAAACAAGTGAAGAAAGAGAAATCAAAGCGCCGGTATTTTGAAAGTGGCTCTAAACATCTAACATCTTCAGTCTATATGAGTGATTTGGCAAAATATAAAGAAGACAAAGCAGATTTGCCCACAACATCACGGAGCGCCCGAAGCAGTGTTGAGAAGAAGCCGGTCAAAAAGAAGAAGAAGTGCCAAAGAAATTACGATGATCCTGCGAATTTTTGCGGAGGTTGTGATGGCAATTACTATGACGACGTATAGATTTGGATGCACAAGAATGGATCCAGTGCCAATTGTGCAACGTTTGGTATCATGAAATATGTGCGGGGGTTTACGGACGAGACACAAGATCTTTTGCTTGTCGGGGTTGTTTGTAATAGTTCTTTGCATGGTGAGCACTTCAGAGCATTTATTTTTTTAGTCTTTTTACCTACATGGACCAACTAGAATGATGAAAATAGTTTTCACTTTAAATTTAATTTTGGGTGCCGGTACCGATAGCCTTCCGTAGTTTTCTTACTAAATTCCGCCATTAGTAACCTACAAGTAAGCTTGCTTGCTAATAATCACCGAAAATGGTTATTAGCACGATTCAATCGAAATTCGATTTGATTATTTCAAAAAAATTAGGACATTTTCTATTCTAGCAAGTAGCTAAGGCTTCAATTTTGGGGAATTTTTGAACACGTAAAGAGCCACCCTGTTGTAGGCCCTAAAGTATATACCATGTAAGAAGATAGCAACAAAAATAATGATTATTCGTTCAATGAAATATACTTTCTCAAGTGTCCCGTCTTCCACCTACCTATGGGGTGAGATGGGACACTGAGAAGGTGTTACGTAATTGCCTCCACTGGATCAAGCAAACCAAATTATTCAAAGATACTTTGATGCAATCGTCCTGACATCCCACTTCGTCAATAGCTGCTATTATCAACTCTATTATTATACTTTGCTGGCAGCAAGTCATTATGTCCTGAAGTGTCCCGTCTTCGGCTCATCTACTATACATGCATGTACATCGTTGCTGTGCCCATAAACGCGATTGCCAAGCTTGACAATAATCTAGCGTGTAAATGTAATTTTGCGGTAGGAAATTACCTGATACAACTAGTGATGGAAATGGAAAATTTTCCAGAAACTTTTCCGGAAAATTTTCCAATTTTTTCAAAATTTTCTGGAAAATTTTCCATTGGAAAATTTTGAAATTTATCTTTTGGTGATTGACGTTTTTTCCTTTGTTTTGGAGACTTATTATAGTCTTTTGAAAAGACTATGTAATATTCAAAGTCCGAGAACTTCTCTATCATCCCTGTATGTCAACTTTTGGTACCAACTGCACCTTTTCCATGTCTATTTCAGATCTTTCCAAATGAATTTCAGACTAGATGGATTTCAGATTTCTCTAGCTGAATTTCAGATATCTGTCACAAGCTCAACTTTGAAAAGATCTTGAATTCAACTGGAGAATCTCCAATTCATCTGGATCATATCTGAAATTCATTTGGGCAGCTGAAATCGATTTGGAACTATCTGACCATCTGAACTATAAATGGAGGATATGTATCCTCAACGAAGATATCAGACAATAGGCCAGAAGTTTGAAGCTATTATAGATATTCTTTTACTCATCACAGATATCTTTAGTTTCCAAATATCTCACGAGTTTATAGTCTTTATATATATCTTCCAATATGGTCGCTCATGAATACTGCGTGGACTGTGTGCATATACTTCACATGTTCATCAACACATAGAGAATCTGTATCACTATGATCAACGCTGCATAATAAAGCTTAACTTTCAAGCTAGCAAACTCCAAGATGAAGTATACTATTTTTGCTCCAGATCTCTTTCTCATTGCATGAAATTATACCCCTATTGTAAAGCAAGATTCACGTTATCCCAAACTGTGTCTGTGTGATAACTAAAAATGCTACAGCACAAGCCTTTGGTGGCAAAAGGAATGTTCAAAAATCCGCGGACGGAAATCGTATCGCTACGATCGCTTTAATCGAAATAATGATGAAATTAAGAGTTTTAGGACTAATTCATTGGTACGTACGCAGCTGCATCGGCAGTGGAAGCGCTCAAATCATAGGGCCTATCAAAAAAATCAAAACTTTCAAAATTTTCCAAAATTTTCCATAATTTTCCACGGAAAATTTTGATTCAAAATTTTCCGGAAAATTTTCATCACTAGATACAACAGAAAAAATATATATGAATTATCAGAAAAATTGATATAAAATTGGCTTAAGCGAATAAATACAAACAACATACATTACGTATGTTATATACAATGCACATTGACAACATCTTAGACATTGACAGACATCCTATGATCGATTCCACTTGGACATAAAATGCCCTCTGTTAATTATTTGCAATACATGGATCTATGTTGTAGTTTCAGCCTGGCGAATAACTCGAAGAGCGCTGTTGACATGGTTGAGCCTTATTAATAGCCAATTCCTCAGTGTAATATTCGGATTCTCACTGAATTTGTTAATAGTCATGAATTCTACAGAGTGACTTGTATGTTTATCAATACTCATCAGTCTTCATGTGAATATTTTTTCTTCCAAATTGATAGTACTGCACTAAATCGCTGTATTACCACTCTCATCTTAAACAATTTTCTTCAGAGAAAGCACTGTACGAATATTCTTGAAACTTATCATATAATATCAGTGAATTGTGCATTACATCATGTGCCATTTCCAAGGCTTCTTGTCGCATTGCACACTGCACAGCCAACAAAACAACAATTTCACCCCATTATTGCCGTAATGCATTTTTTGCCACGATAAGGACCGCACTAAAGTGGATTCAAATTTATGCATCTATTTCTCATCTAGCCCTTTTAAACAATTACATGTAAATGTCTTTGAGTATGAAACATGTTGGATATCAAAAGGAATCAATATTTCATAACAAGCATCCTAGCAAAGCGGAAATTAAGCTGATTATCCATGGAATTTCATGAATTGCATTATAATGAAAGTCTTTATGAAAAAGTTGCGATATTATTCGTGCTTTCTTGACTGAAATTTCATATCTTTAATTCAATTTTCACCGGCATGATTTTATGATTCACAAAATTCATATTTCATTTCTTGAATCTGAATGGTGATGTGGACCCATTTACATCTTTCAAAGTCAATTGAAATCATTGTCTTTGATTATGTTATTTTTCTGTACCAGCTGCAAAGGTTGCCTTTTCTCTTGTGGTTCAGCATGAAAGCAATAACAGGTTATAGAGTTGATAATTTAACAAACATTACCTATCTAAGGCTGTCATGACACGGACGATCTGTAAAATAATATCATTTCCTTCTGCTTTATGCTATCATGATCAGTCAATCCGTTGTAATTTCTTCAAAACTGCATAGATGTGCACAAATGGATGTGCATATCTCACATTTGGAAACAATTCTGACTGCATCTCCTTTGAGTTCATTAATAAAATCGAAAGTGTATATACATTGGTGATTTGATAAGTGCGGAGTTACCACTCTACCTATGTATACCTAATATACTAATATACTTACTCTATGGCCGACACTCTCCCTATGTATCCCTACTCTATCGTTGCTACGGAAGTAAATATACATACTCTGTATTTTTGTGAACATACATTCTACCACCACCTTACGGGGAGAACTTGGCAAGCAACAATCACAGGCTTAAGTAATTTGCTTCCACTAACATGGAAATCATAAAGTAAGATTGAAATAATTTAGTGGTTTTCGATCGAGCTGTTGAAACTGCCATCAACAAACAGCTGTTGTGCAAACTAGTCTCACTGACAGCTAACTGTCGAATTTCTTTGAATTGCCTTAAATAAACATCGGCTATGATTTTCTTCAAAACTTCAGGATTTGAAACTGATAATTATAGATAAACTTTGATGTTTTGCAGACTCCACCTTCATAAAATCAACAAAGAGAAGGCAATGAATTGCAGGACACCTAAAAGTAGCACTCATGGAGGCATTGTATGTTGCGCATCTGATGTGTCTGTGACTCATAAAAGGTCATCAAACTGTTCGATTGCGCCATGAATTCGTCCAATGTCCACATACTTTTTTTGAATTGTTTAATTGCATAAATTATGATAAATGAACTTACATATTTCCTAGAAACGTAAATACACAAATTTAAATATCCCCGACATGCGTTGTACAGGAGTGTAGTGACTTTCTTGTGAATTATCATTATTCACCTTAATACTCAAATATGGAGGAGTATCGTCCTCCATCTGAACAGGTATAGCATCCAAATTTCTACTTTTTTATTTCTCATCACAGTGACTTGAATCTGGTTGATAGCCTTATACAGGAGGGAGTTCATAGTAAGGATGATCCATAGTAACATGTAGCAAATAAAATCACGCTGTTCCGTGACAAGACATTAAATTTTTTTAGTAATTTTTGGATCCATATTATTTTAGATGTATGCTTACAGTAGCCTCACTTGCTAGGATGAACTACAACTCCATGCGAGAACAAAAATTGGGCCAATCCTGTACATGTTTCAGCAATATGGGCTGCATGATGTGTTGTCTTGGTTCTCAATATAGATTTATTTTTCAAAGTAGTGCATTTTTCTTTCTGTGTTCATTGGATAATTTCAAACTTTTTCTTGTCTTGAGTGTAATAGTTTTTATTCAACGCT
The DNA here is from genome assembly GCA_907163375.1 of Prostheceraeus crozeri. NCBI lineage: Eukaryota > Metazoa > Platyhelminthes > Polycladida > Euryleptidae > Prostheceraeus > Prostheceraeus crozeri. The sequence goes on along the minus strand of CAJQUW010002764.1, from coordinate 154,057 downwards.
CTTACCGATGATGAAGATCAGATGTACTGTCTTGAAGTATGACCGTGTATCCGCTTTCAGTTGAAGTATGAGATTTTTTCGCGAAGCTGGGGGCTCTCAAAAAGTCAGTTAATTTATTGTATTTCCTCGAGTGCCCCGGCAATTCTACTCTCATCACTGTCGGCTACGGCTTGTATTATGTAAAAGCACATTCTCAAAATGCATTATCCCGTATTTCATAGCATTCATATTCTGAGGCAATCTACTTTTGAACAGCCAAGATCAGCAGTCCAGTAGACAAAGCATCGTTGGATGTAATCATGATGCTGTGGATCGCATGTCTTCGTATAGCTTTGCTTTTTGACGCAAAAGCTATGATGCAGCTATTCATGTTGACGATAATGAAATTGCTTCACTTAAAGTGTGAGTTTATTGTTCTGGCTACATAGTCTTAACCTGAAGCATACATTTTTATTATGTGATCGGACTGATAATTCCAGTGACAGATAGTTTTTGAGAAAAATCAATAAAATGAAAAATAAGTGATATTCCAATACGCATCACCAGTAAACCCGGAAAAATGCTAGCTTTGAATTTCAAAAAACCTGACAAAAACATAAGTTCTTGCAGTATTTGTAAAATCATCGGCCCAAGCTATAGGCCTAACTGTAGAAGTAGATAAGTCGTACATGAATTTTCCTGCAAGATATGTGACCAGAATTACACATTTCAAACTTATCGCACATTTCAAGTTCGCTATAGTGATCATGAGTGCAGTTTGCGGTATGAAGACAGGATCACAAGTGCACTAAGTGAACATGCGATGATAGCCCACAGTGATAAAATGATGACCATCGACATTTTGGACTGCAAAATTATTGATCAACAGCAAACAGCAATTACTACTAGGGGGGCTGAATCTCGCTTAATTGCTACGAATATGCCAAAACTAAGCAGACAACATGAGTTGAACAGATGAGCTGCTTTCATTGACAAATTTGTATATGCATCCACTTGTGCAGCATCAGTTTGTAAACCTTAACAGCCTGTGCAGACGAATCGCGTACGGTGTATTTGCGAGTATTTTACAATAAAATTAGCAGACGTGAAATTGGGAGAATTTTCTTTCGACTTCATCGTGACTGACCTAACGTGCAGACAACTATAGCAGTGACAATTTAGATCTATTTTGTCTTTTCCATTTCTTATTTAATTTTATCCAACCCATAGCACTTGTTCAAGAATGTGAACGACGATAGCCTAATTTATAATGGTAGGGCCTGCTACGATTTATTGACAGGTCACATTCCGCCTTATATTTTGATTTACGGTAAGCATCTTAAAGTGGAACTTACACAATGCTGAAAATCGTAGAGGAATTATCGGTAGTTGATAGCATCAAGCAACCGCATATCATACTTGTCCCTAAATGAGAATGTCTTTGGTTTCCATACAAACTTTATTCCCTCGAGATCTTGATCACACACGATATAAATAAAAACATTGCATGATTGTGACATGACGCGTTTTTCTGTAGTGCTAGTCTGTGTAACTTCTCTCGTAATTCTAAGTATATCTATCTACTATTGCGACTATTTGCAACATTGAAAGTGACGAATAGTCGACAAGTACAAAATATCGGTGATGGATAGGGAGTCTTTGAATAACATGAAAATCTAGTGTTTTGTGAGATTTTTTGACAGATTACATGCGCAGGCCTATACTGCTGACGAGCATCTAAAATATGTCCATCAAATTTTTCCGTTGTGAATTCCCCTGAGACACGACTATGCATTCATGACTAACTTATCCGTTTGATGGCAATGACGAAGTTAAATATGTACAAAAAATTTCCACTGTGAGTAATGCCATGACGTTATTCAATCGAGGGTCTTTGCTGAAGAGCTCGACGTCACTTGCGCGACCAGCTTCGAGTACCTACACACAAAAATACTCGTGGGCGTCAAAGCTGATTGAATCCATGAGAAAAAGTAAAAAATAGTTCTGAGAGAAACAGTAATACATTGCTTTGAGATCGGTCCTTCATGTGAAGTTTATGAATCATGACATGTAAAAAGTTAGAAGGACAAAAATTGAGATGTCAGTAGCACATTGACAGCACACAGATCTCTTTCTTACCAAGACAGAGTCTCAGAAATTCAGTTTTCATCTGTGTTAATTCATGTAGTAACGTGAATGTTTCTTTGTCGGCATTAACTTACAGATGATGCTTGATATAATTCCGTATTTTATCAACAAAGTTAAAGTGACAAAATTTGCTCGTGGCAGCTACTATGCGTAGATGGATAAGTGGTTTTCGCAGCATCAAATGGAGCTCTAAAGAACTAGCTTCTTTTTAACCGTCAAATCAAGCTACTAATATCTGAAAGATATTATTTCACCAAAGCCAATATTATGCTATGAAGCGAGGACTTATGTACTCAGACAAACATAGACAAGCTGTAAACATATTCAACAGACGGAAAACAACTTCTCGATTCAGCGGATCTCGCCGATTTTTCCGTACTTGAAGTGTTGTGCCATTCCCCATGTTCTAAATCTTGGTGTAAAGTCGTCTGTGTCATTGCTACTCCCATGACATTGGGAATAAAACGGACATCCAATGACAAAATCATTCTCCGCAGCACTTTTAACCCTTGCACAGCAAGACAGCAATCAGCAATTATAGAAGCTAGGAGCACTATGATATCTTAACTTGCCTTCTCATATATCTAACGTGCGCAACCGCCAGAAGTCATCGTGTTTGACTTTTCAAACACAAATTCAAATTTGATGAGAACCGTTCTCTATGAAACTGAAATTAACATGGGAGTGGAAGCATTGGCTGTTGATATGGAAGTAGTAGTGGAGTCTTTTGTTGAGCTAACGTGCATAATTCATTCTTTTGGAGTGTCGCCTCGACTCAAGATTTTATCAATATTATTTATGATGTGAATGCTCACTCAATGCAGATTGTTGACTATTCAGCAATTTGCGCAGTAGATCAATACGCTATTAGAGATAATATATTTTTTATTCTAGATCTTGCTTTCAATTCAACTAATCGTATATACTCGTGCATGCGACATGAAAAGTCATTCTTCTCAAGAACTATGTATAAAGGTTTTTCCTGATTTGACTTGGACTCACTTAAGAAAGCAATCGGTTTTTCCGGAACCTTTCATTTGTTCTTCTGGTTTTGTCTTCAGACAGATGCGTGCAGTGCCATTGGAAGGAAATTATGGTCCTTCAATTGTGGATTGTTTTCTGTTGTCTAAAAATACGAAGTTTGGGCTTGCCAAGTTGCTGTCATGCACTTCAAGATGTATTGATGACACATGTATTGTATATTTAATTACCTGCATTAGATTAGTATCGGTCGACAAGTATTGAGATATTGTCGTATCTGATCTAGTCTGCCTGATCTTATTCATTTGATAAATAAACCCTCTCTCTGATGAGTAGTAGAGGTTAATACATACGTAGGATGAAGATCAGCTAGGCAACTGACTTTTCAAAGCACTTTTTGGCATTTTAGTCCAGATCTGCATAAATGTACATCATTCACTATCTTTAGATTATAGTTTCAGATAATTTCAGTATTACCTGCTCTATAATTTTTCAGCTTATTAGATTTTAGTATAGTTGTATGAACTATCAGTGTTCTATGAATATTCAAAATGCCGGCAGCATTTATGCGGTGCCCGCCCGCCTGGGTTTGAGTGTTCAGGTAGAGGGACCGAAACGCGAGCAGGTGGGTAACTGCTGACGACTGTGTATTGTTTTATTTGTTTTTATTCTTATTTTTTGTGATTAAGGGACTGTATAAATAGGTAGACGCTGATTTCTACAAGCTTGGCATTGTGATCACCGGTGTCTATTTGTATATAAGTTCCTATTAAATCGAGCCCAGAAGCTTTAACATAGGGAATCGCTTGTTAAACGGCCTTGTACAATCTCATACACTAAAAGGTGAAGTTCAGCTCGCACAGCGAAATGTTATGGACCCTTGTGAAGGTCCTCTTGGCACGCCTAAAATTATGAAGTGCCTTAGTGCTTAACGACCGTCAAACATTTGAAGAGGATCATATGTTCATATGTATGATGGACCAATATGAGCAAGGTCCAACCTAAGAAGGTCTTTGTGAGTTAATAAATGGACTATGGGAAGGTCTTGCCACACAGATCCCGTCTGTAATCGTTTGGCTCTAAAGAAGCCCTCGGATAGTCAAAACTTGACATGTTACGACCATTTATGTTTGTCGGTTCGAGCGTGCCATATGCCCTCTAAAGGCCGAAACATTGAGCATATTAGATATATGGTAACTTTTCAAATTTGTGGTGAATATGTAAGACTCGTTATGGGAATGTCTTAGCTTCAATTCTCCACGATCGCGGTAATTTGATTTTTCAATGAATATTTTTCGTGTTATGTTCGGGATTTATAGTATCGGTAAAAATTTCCGGTCGAGTCAGGTTCAAAATTATGGTCCGGGTTTGGGTAGAAAGCGGTCGGGTCGTGTTCGGGTTTCAGTTCATGTTTACAACATTTATCAGTCGCATATGAATAGACAGCACTTTAAACAGTCGCACCCATGGTAAATTGAGCTTTCTAATTAAAAACTTATTTATGACAGATATCCATTTGGCGTCGATAGCTTGCATCCCCAGGGCACGTGTTAAAGAAATTGGAGGAGTGACTGATCGTGGAGCCTTGAAAAAATACGACTCGTACACGGACGATGATTAACTGCAGCATCTCTGCCAGTGTTCACAATGGTAGAACCTCTACTTTGTTTTTACAGTCCCCGATAACATTAGACGTTTTCCATGGATGGAAAATCAGAAAACTACACAAATGTTGAAAATTTAGCCAGTCTTCTGGCTCTTCGGAATCTTTAAGTACAAGTAGCGGAAAATTGATTAAGATTCTCGTCGAATCTATTTTGTCATTAGATCCAACTTGGTAGTACATGTAGATATGAGTATTTTGCAAATTATCGGTGACAAATATATTGTTAAACCTTTAAAGCATGCACCCTAGGTGCATGAGTATTTAGTTGAAAGAAGAGTCAAGTTTTTCCAAAGCAACGAGTCATGCGGAATAAACATTTGCAATAAATACAAACATCAAAAGGATAACTGATACGCAAGGCAGCAAGGCACATGTCGAAATTTCAATTTTTCAACATTTCGTTTGAACTGTATTTCACTAAATGACATGAATTGCTACTAAAAGATACTTAAATTACTGTTCATTTGATGAAATATTTGTTTTCAACAATTTGCGAATAAATGACAAAGGTCTTATGTAAGTTGACTTCTGTTAATTGATTTTTCAGCTCGTCGATATCCATGTATTTGTTGTCCCCCCTGAGCTATGGCTTGAAAACCTCAGAAGTGCATTCAATAAAATTGTTGCGGATGTTATTTCTGCTGGATTTATTCGGTGAGTGATGTGAAATAGTTGAAGGAAAATCTAAACATGAAATTTACACCTTTTGTAATCATGACAATCTACATTAATAATAAATTGTTTAATCAAAATATATAAATTAATCATTACGGATCATTAAATTCATTTTTCAGTGTCCATCCCGAGATGACTTTGCCTTCCATCAGACAAGAAGTCGAAAAACAGCTTGGGACTGAAGTTCTTCCTCGCGAATATATTTTCTGTCGAAGTGTTGGCCGAAGATTTACTCAGGTAGGTTTATGAAACCTGATCTTTGAATCCGCTTCTCCAGCCGCACTACAGAATAACCTCATGCACGCATTTTGTTTCCGCTGTCAATTTTCATGAGTGTGATCATTGAATTAAGAGGAAACTGATGACATTCATCATTACTTGCAGCCTGTATTTTGTACCTGCCCTCGCTATGACATCTCAATATAAACAATCAGATTTAGAATAACTTAAGTTTTCTACTCCTTTGACAACCACACTCACTCACTCCACGATTTATCGTCAGTTTTCCCCGTGCTTCGAGTGTCGGACGTCTGCAAACGTCGGTCTGGTCTGATGGCAGTTCTCCACGCGTTCCGATCTTGAACGTCAATACGCCCAAGGTTTAGCGCCTTGAAGTCCGCTCGCACGTTGTCGCACCCCTCTTCTTCGGTCGTCCCCCTGGCTTGCGTCCTTCTACTTCCAGATTTATCATTTTCTTTGGCCAAGAGTCCTCTATTGCATTTTTTGCACATGACCATACCAGCGGAGTCTTCCCCATCGAATAACAGCTTCCAATGGATGGATGCCAAGCCGTCTCCTGAGATCATCAGTAGAAACCCGATCAGCTAGCCGTTTTGAACAGATTCACCTGATAATCGCATTGTCACTGCGGCTCAAACAATTGAGATCCTCCATAGTCATTGGCCACGTCTCACAAGCATAAATCATCACACTTCCCACACACATGTTGAAAGCATTGTCTCGATTTCGGAAGAAAATGCTGCTGTTCGTAGGAATGGGAAGGAGCTCTCGAAAATTCTTCCACGCACACATAATTCTCGTCGTCACAACGTCACTGCAGCCACCCACTTTACCAAACATATCTCCGAAATAGCTAAACTGGGGAGCAAGTTCATACTGATCCTGGCCAAAACTGAACATGGGTAGTTGTTACTTTCGGGGAGGGACATCACCACAGCATTTTCTACATTTGAAGTTGGGATCAGCTCTCAATGCTCCCGCAATCCCTGAGTATTTGTGATGAATCCATCTCTTGCAGCCGACACAGTATATCGAGTTTCTCTCCACGCCCCGTTTGCATACGCCACACGGAGGTTTGCCAGTCCTTTAGTGCTCGATCATCTTGGTATGCGCAGTGCATGACCTTGGTCTTGTTGAGGTTAACTCGAAGACCAGGATATCTAAGACCATCTTTCCAGGCAGTGTATCTTTTCTCTAGGCACTCCAGTGAATCAGCCGAAATAACCAAATCATCTGTCTACAAGAGTTCATGCGGAGTTGCGGACAGCATGTTCCAACTTCGCGAGAAAGTGCCTCCATGACAATCGCAAGAGCAGGGGGCTCAAAACTGATCCTTGATGTACGCCTACTGCAACCTCGAATTCAGAACCGAGACCACCCATTATTCTGACGTTGGATGCAAACCAACAGTGCAAATTTCTTCCAGTATCTTAATTGCATGATCATCCTGAAGTTCACAATGGAATACGTTACCACAATGGAAGTTAACTATCTGTTTTGTTAAATGCATTTAAATGCAGAGAAAGCGGATTAAGCAGAAAATGAATGCAAAAATAGACTCGCATGAGCCATACATATTTTATAGTTTTGCTGATATTTAAATTATCGATAATTCAATCTATTGATGACTAGTAAAATACAATGCCTGTTGCTATGGTAATGTTTTTTGATTATTTCACAATTTTTCTTTGGGAATCAATGAGGACTGATTAGATTTCATTAATTTATTAGTTGTCAGGTATGTTATCGGATGTTTATCAAAAACTCACTTCACGTCTTTCTTTTTCTTGCCACGGAGCTCCAACAGATGCTATCAGAAATTCAACGCACTGACGTCGGTCTGTTAATCAACAATAGAAATTCCTAGCACTTCAGTTTGATTGTCATTAAAACTCATAATGAAAATGTTTACAGCGTTGCAAGTATTCATTATCTACTAAATTCAATGCAGAAATTGAAAAACGGCTAGGCATGTGTACAACACTTGCACTATATACATCAGCTTTAGTTTCGCAACCAGCGATTGCTATTTAGAACGAATTTTAGATTTATCGAATTAGTTTTGGACCTGAATAAGCTCGCAGTGAGTGTCACTGCTTTTAAGTGTTGGAATTTTCAGTAATTCATCCGACGATAGATTTAAATCAGCAAATACGCTGTGATGCTAACCCATTATCTTCCACTTCTGTCAAAAAGTCAAGTAGATAGACGATGTCGGAAGAAGATGGATGTCACTCACTACATGAATAATATTGCGATACGCGTATCTTTTTCATCATACGTAGTCGACAATGGGCTTTTACGCTCAAGCGATCTATACCATTAGTCTGTCCTTCATATAAAGAATTATATTTATACTCAACAAAAGGTGACTTACCAAATGAGTGACAGTTTTCAAAATTTGAGTTTGAGGTTCGGTCAAATATCGATATAAGTCGCTGGTTGGTGTCCGAAAAATTCGACCGCGGTGTATCTGATCGCGCCTTACATGGATTTGATTGTATATTTTTTACCCTTGGGCCTGTGGTGAGCAATAATGCAGAATTTACGTGCCTTGCAATGAAATGAAAACAAATAAATAAAGCTGCTTACGCAAATGATATAAGCATATTTTTTATCTAGTATTCATTTCTTAAATTCAATTTTAAGACTGAAATTTTTAAAAAAGCAGAATTCTAAACAAATTCATCAAATCCATTACTTTTATAGTACTTCATTACTTCATGCCACTGCCACTGGTGTGTGGGTGTGTATGACTCATCCGTCAGTTCATCGAGGAGACTTGAGGTTTTAATGAAAATAAAGTTTTGACACTTCCTGCATGCGAACTGAGAGCTATCATATTATTGGCAGATTGAGTACTTTGTTGCAGTTGACAGCGTCAGGAATCATTACTTACAGACCGGGGCTTGATCATATTAGCCTGCGGTTTAATCACAACATACGGCGTAAAACCATCGAAAGGGTCGATTTGACCTTGAAGTGGATTTGGTTTCTGATTTTTTTGATCATATCGACCGGCTGATTACATTTAAGCAGTGGTAGCATTTATCGGCAGCCTCTGGAAAAACCCCAAAACATTTCCTGTCCGAGGTCGTCGCGCCCAGATGATTATTGCACTTCATCGATGCGTCTTGTATTGATGTTTCCTTGTAATTGCCTCAAACAGGACCCTGTACCATTAAATTGTTATGCGACATGTTTTTCCACTGAAACTGAAATATTTACTGAGAATGGATGCATGCTATGATCTGATCCATATGAAGCAGCTAAAAGTTATATTTTCCAAAAAAAGAAGCCATTTCTTCATTCACGATCAATTTACTGACTCCTTTGATCAATTACCTGCCTTGACGGGCGAAAAATGCGATTTATTGTTGACTTTTGACAATGAATCAGATATCCAGAGCAATAGTTTTTCTCTATACATGCTTCTGCGTAGACTAACAATAAACTTGAAATATCAAACACTTGATCTTTGAAAGAGCCATTATACTGAAAGGAGTCCGACTGAAAGGAGATGATGATGATCATAGCATTAAGATGCCAGATAATAGGATAAGAGAAGATTCCATCTCCTTCCTTGGATTGGCTGTTACGAAAGACTTGTCATGTAAACCGTACATCCAACCCATTAGCAAGCAGGCAGCTCAACACATAGGTAGTCTCTATCGTGCGAGCAGCTATCTTCACCACAGACTGTCTGGTATTTTTACAAGTCCACTATTCGTCCTCTGATGGAATATTGTTGTCATCTGTTGGCCGGCGCCCCACAAACGCATTTTAAACTCGAACGGGTTGAGAAACGCGTCAAGAATCTTATGAGGGAAAACTTGCTAACATGTTGCAACCGCTCTCCGTCAGACGGGATGTTGCTTCACTCAGTGTCTTCTACAGTGTACAGATTTTGTAGAAACAGCTCTGTAGTAAATGAGTGCACACCCAAACCTAAGAACCTCTCCAGAAGCACACGCAGAGCTAATGCATTCACATGCTACCATGTGAGCTTAGAACGCGCACGCACTGTGAGTCACTCGAAAAGCTTTTTTGTTCGCACGGCACAGCTTTGAAATCAGCTTCCCCAGACCACTTTCCATGAGCAATACAATCTTGATACTTTCAAGGGGCGTGCGAACAGGTTTCTCAATGGGACAAATTAATCAGATTAGAAGATCTGTATTTTCCTTATATTTATTTAAAATAATGCAATTTGTTACTTTTCATTGAGTAACCCTTAGCTTCATTCATGCCTCATAGCTGTGCTGGAGGTGAAACTTCTGTAAAAAATATATGTATACATGTATATATATATATATATATATATATATATATATATATATATATATATATATATACCCAAAATTCGTGTTTATACGCGAATATGCACGATTTCGTAATAGATACACGATTATACGCGAATTCTATGTATGATGTATGAAATTCAAAGGCAGTGAGTGGTTAGAAGAAACATAAACTGCAGCTTGAAGATTTTAACTGTGCTAATATATTTTCTTATTTCATTAAAAGGTGGAATATGCATGGGTAAATTATAGGCACAATAAATATGGTCTACTTTTCAGGTTAGTGGTTATTGTTTTCTTTTTTCAGGACGGATATTTCAAAGTTGCTTTCAAGCTTCCTAACAGAGAACAATTCTAAAACAATCGTCATGAAAAAAGAAATGGAAGGAAATGTACGGTGTAATTTGACGTAATTCAAATTCAAATACAGCGACATTAATCGGGAAAGCAATAAACTTTAACTTTAGATGGACCGTCGGGCACCAAATATTCTACTCGAATCAAATTATAGGGAGTAATAAAACATAATGCATGCAATTTATGTTGTAGGATATTAGCTGAATACGTGCTTTCCCTTCATACAATTAAACTCATTTTCCCTTGCATTAGTTGCATTTTGTAGTGTTAACAGAAAACACATACGAGGACCGTTTTTGGGGCATCCATGGAATTGGTATTCCGAAACTGAGTAAAATTTAGGAATATATGCAAAGGAAATTACATAACAAATAAATTTATGCATCATATTGATTAATATGCGCATTTTCTATGACAGTAAAAGCAACAATAAATAATGCGTGCCATCAAACTGTATACAGAAGGTGGAAAAAGAAGAGAAGGAGAGAGATCGAACTTTCTCTGAAAAGACAATAATTACATATTTTGTTATTTTTGTTCAATCTTGCATTCAACCTGACCATCAAGATGACTAACTGTCTGAGGTTCACGCTTGGTTGAAGAGGAACGGCCTCATGCTTAACGCCGCCAAGACGGATATGACATGGTTTACGTCCAAACGACGTCACCTTGCGACAAGGCCTCTTATAAGACAGGGAGGCCTCATTATACGACAGCATCAGTCTGCCCGACAAGATTCGCAACTTTGGAGTGCTCCTTGATCCATCTCTCTCATTGCAACCACGCGTTTTTAAGACTACTGTTACATGTTTAAGCACCCGGCGACAACCCTGTTCCATTCAGAGATTCGTCCCTCATTCAGTGTTGAAAACTCTCATCCATTCCCGCATTGATTACTGCTCCACTCTCCTTCATGGTCTTCCTGACAGTACCTTGTCAAAACTCCAATCAGATCTCTGCACCAGTGTCCTACTCTTATTCAACGCCCATCCTCGTGACCATGTAACCTCCCTACTTCAGTTCCTACAGTGGTTAACCGTACGAGACCGTATAACATTCCGTCTAGCTTAGAAATGTCTCCGGGGTGGTGCCCTTAGCTATCTGTCTTCCTGTCTCCAACCTGTGTCTTCCAACCCTTCCCGCTGCCATCTCCGATCTGCCTGCAGCAACCAACTTCTCATTCCGACTTCCCGACTGAAGACAGCTTGTACTCGAGCTTTTCCTATAGCTGCAGCCCGCACCTGTAACAACCTTCCAACAGCTTGAAAGCTGCTCCATCAGTGATCACCATTATGAGAGACCTTAGGGCTCTTCTACGAAGAGCTTATCCTGACTATTCTTGACAGTTGTACAGTAGATAGGTTTTACCATATTAATGTGTTTATAAAACTGAACTTGCGATGTGCCCTTGAAGTCCGATCGAACTATAATGTCTCTTGAATATGTATCATTTACTAAATATTCAATTTTTATAATCAAAAACTCTTTCCTTTTTTCTTTCTAACGAATTATGTAACGGAAAACAACTCAATGCTGCTATTATGCAAAGCATTGTTGAAGCGCGGGGATACACGAAATTTAATGAAATGCATACACGAATGTACACGATTTTGTTCAATAATTTTATGCGGTCACCCTGGCATATTTTGAAGCAACCTCTCGGCAATCAGCATTTCGAAATTGCTTGTTTTGCAACTGATAATTCTTTTCTCATAATGATGACTTGCCTATTGATTCATTAATGTAATAATTGTTTCATCATGCTTACTTTCAGGTGAAACAACGTCAGGAACGAGGCCTAAAAGTGAAATACTTCTTACCTCCTCATGTAAGTGCTTGCACGTAAATATGCAATAATTTGTGAATCTGTCAAACATGTCATCGTTTTTGGACTCAAATGGATGATAATTACTCAATGAAATGCCAATCTGCACTGAAAGCACGAACCAAGCGTTGAATTCAATTGTGATTAACTTAGCGAATTACATGTATGAACAATACTCTCTTCAATGTTCACATCCAAAGATTGTGACATGCTTTCAGGTGTACCGATTTTGCTAAACATTTCTAAGAGAAGTATGAAATATATCAAATAATTAGGATTTGCCACTAAAAGATTCGTAAAATCAATTTTTCGTCAAGCGCCTCTTTTAAATAACTTAGAACCAAACATCTGTCTTTAACTTTGTCCGTGGAGACGAAACCATAAGCATTAGTGGGATTGTTGATAAGCATCTCAACAGAAATTATCTCTTATTTATTATCATTATAATAGTATATTTGATGAAATTAGTGAAATATTCCCATGTCATTTTTCTCTAATTTTCAGTGAACCTTTGTTGCAGGGCATATGATGATTGACATAAATTGTTCGAGTCTGAGGGCATCTTTCTACACTATTTTGTACAGAGAGATTTTTATATTTGTAAGCTATGTTGTGGTACTACCCGCCTGTATGGACCGTATAGCACTTGAATTTCATTTTGATGTCCTCCTACGTTCTTGTCTAGCTTTCCTTTTGACCTGAAGATGATCGCTGTGTTGTGATTGAAATTAATTGTTCATCAATAATGAATATGTTAATAGTATCAATAAATCTTAAACTGTAGTTGTTGCGGTTTTGTATTGAGAATAATAAATCAAGAAGTCAACTACATTTATTTGGACGTAGGTCTTGTATGTATCAGAAGGTTAGAGAGTTTGTAATTTAAATTATTACATGAAGTCAAAGATATCACTACTTGGCAGTTGGCACGCCTGATATCTGATATCTGAATCATTTGATATGGTTCATAGATACGGCACTACATTAGCCCCCGGCTAGTGATGGAGTCACAAAAAGTTACGCGTTTCTTCGGTTTCTTCAGTTGGTTATTTCTTGACGATTGAGGATCATGTTGTTGAAGATCTATTGAGATTTTTTCTTGTCTGTGTTGTTCTTCTGCCAACAGATTCTCAAATTCTCCCGATTCTTTGTTGTCTTTCGATCTGAAAAGTACAGAATTTGTGCGAACAACGTTAGCCTTTTTACGTTCCTTCGATACGACACTAACGCGTCCGGACGGAAATTTCACAGTCACCGTACTTTCAAACACATCAACAACAGTCAAAGGACCTTCATAAGGAGCCTCGAGTGGGCGCCGCACACGATCAACTCTCAACCACACGAAATCTCCTTTCTGTAATTCCAAAGAATTATATCTACGTGAAGAAGAGTGATGATTTCCTTTTGAAAGTTTTGTGAAGTCGAGTGTTTCGATGCATTTGGCTAAGTTCTCAATATAATTCGAGTTACAAGTTGTATTATTTTTTATGTTGTTAAAATATGCAGGTGGTGCTAAAATCGGAGAACCTGTAACGGCGGTAAATGGACAATAACCACTTTCATTCGGGATTGAACGCAAAGAAAGCTCTACAAGGGGCAAACTTATCAGCCAGTCTTGTTTTCTCGCAGTAATTGCTGTTTTCAAAGTGCGATGAAATCGCTCGAGCATACCATTACTTTGTGGATGATATACTGAAGTCCTTAAGCGCTGAAAACCAATTACTTTTGCCAATTGTTGAAATAGGGCGCTTTCAAATTGACGGCCCTGATCTGTGATAAGGAATAACGGTATACCAAAACGACTTACCCAAGAAGACAAAAATGCACGAGCTACACTTTCAGCTGTGATGTCCGATACTGTATACAGCATTCAAACCAACGAGTAGTTCTGTCAATAAAAGTCACTATGCATCGAGCAGGGGAATGATAATATGATTCTAGGGTTTGAGAAGGAGGTAATGGGCCAATAATATCTACATGAACTGTGGTGAATCTGTCAACGTTAGGATAAGAGGATTGTAAGTATTTGGGACGGTGATGATGCGTTACTTTCGCTTGCTGGCAATTTTCACAAGTATTCACCTAAGTCTTTATGTCTCTGCGCATGTTGGGCCAAAAATATCGCGAAGTAAGTAGTGTGATACTAGACTTAATTCCTGGGTGTGACAAGTTATGGAAGGAATCAAAAACTGCTCGGCGGAAATTGTTAGGTACAAAAGGTCGAGGGTATGGTAAATCTGTGTTGCATAGAATTGTAGTGTTATCATACAGATTGAAAAGTTTTAATTTCTCTTCGAAATCTTTGATTTCAGTACACTCATTTTGTGCGAATGCAATGGTCTTAAGATCAGGAAAATCAACAGAGAGAGCGTTCATACTTCTGGAGAGAGCGTCAGCAACCATGTTATCTTTTCCGCGGATGTGGTTTATAGAACTTATGAATTCGGAAAGGAGGAGGAGTTTTCTCTGTTGTCGATCAGATTTGGCTGTTTTAGTGGAATAAAATGCTGATACTAACGGTTTGTGGTCTGTATGGAGGTGAACTTGTCGGCCCTCTATAAGATGTCTGAAATGAAGAACAGCTTGATAAGCGGCTAAAAGTTCACGATCGAATGTGGAATATGCTTTTTCCGTTGTGGACAATTTCTTTGCAAAGAAGGAGATTGGACGGATCTGGTCTTTTACTGATTGATGAAGAGCACCACCTAAGGCGTTGTTCGAAGCATCTGCAACAAGAATATAGTCAGTAACGTTAGGATCGGGATGATAAAGTGTCTCAGTATTGGCGAGAGCATCTTTGACTTTCATGAAAGAATTTTCAGACTCCTTGGTCCATTCAAGGCGATGATTGCGTTGATTGTTGGTGTTTCTGAAGTCATTGCTTGAGAATTCGTATTTACTTCTGTGTTTGAGTCGGGCTCACCAATTGTAGTTGTTGCGGTTTTGTATTGAGAATAATAAATCAAGAAGTCAACTACATTTATTTGGACGTAGGTCTTGTATGTATCAGAAGGTTAGAGAGTTTGTAATTTAAATTATTACATGAAGTCAAAGATATCACTACTTGGCAGTTGGCACGCCTGATATCTGATATCTGAATAATTTGATATGGTTCATAGATATGGCACTACAGTATCAATAAATCTTAAATCTTCCAAAACTTCTATAATGGCCGTATGCACCAACGCTGTTTAACTTTAGTCAGCGATTTAAGTCTGATATAATACATGATATTCATAGCCATCCTATCCCAGGAGGGCTTTAAGTTGAGCTGCATAGCCTTTAGATGGAAAAATAATGACCTGCTTCAGTAGACTATATTTGCATCAATATCAAACCTCAAATATCATGAACATAGAAAAAGACAAAATAGTAAGTCAATGCAAAAAGAGAAATACGCAAGTAACGCTAAAAGCGCAGTTCATTGCTTTGAGTCATTTTTTATGATAACATTACACCCCGAGTGAAAATTGAAAACAAACTTGCTTGAATTTGTTTCGCTTTGGTGTTGCAGCTGTTGAATGGAGCGGTTGTCAATCACAGCGCTACTGTTGTGATAATGGATTTCTCCAATTCTTTTGTAAGATCGCACACCAGTTGACGAACGATGACCTGTTCTGGCCATTATCACTTGCTCGTCCACCCCTTGATTGAATAAACGAGTGGCACACGTCGCCCGAAGACTGTGATTGGATTTGAACCCATCAATTCCGACATCGTTACACAGTCTTTTGACTGTGGAAGCCAACAGATTGTGTCCAATAGGGACATTTTTGAACCAGCACCGACCTTCATTACATGATGAGCAAATAACTGGTGTCAAATAGAAAGCAGGCGAGCAGTTTGGTGGCCTAAGGTCAAGATACTTCTTTAGAAGCAATGCATGAGACCTTTCGGGATTACTGATTGATAGCATATCGGTATGCCTCACTATCTTAGGCTCTATGCGACGATGCTTCAGTCCACCGGAATTGGTTTTCGAGACATTCTCGTGGTATTCTAACACGTAAAATTCGGTATTCACGTCCGGCTCTATTATTTTGATCTGGTCGATCGTCAAAGTCCGATGTTCTCTGCCGCTTCTTAACGCGAAATGAAGTCCGTTGTAAAACAGCAATGTATCAATGAGTGTGCGAGGACTCTGTCCACCCAAGACCTTCATTGACCACATGCGTTCTTCTTCGGAGGCAGTGATGACTTCTGCTTGCCTCTTGCATACACCAACTCCCAGTCTTGAGGATTCAATGCAAGCAGCGTCCAGTATCGACCGGAAGTGACGAAATTCATCCTGCTTAAACAGGTTAACAATTCGATCTTCTTTTAAGTGAGCATTGATACCTGCTACAATGCTCACGAGAGAATCTCTGGGATACCTCGTACCATCACCCTTTACTATCTCGAAAATAAATTTAGCGAGCCAGTAATCTAGCTGCTGTAGTGATGCTGACTTTAGTTCCTCTGCTTTTGGCAGGGGGATTGTCGCATCGTCTCCGGAGAGAACGAATCTTTGGGTTTCCCATTTTTGATACAGTCCTACTGCCCACTTGTTTCGTGCTTTTGTACCTTTGGGCATCAAATTTGCTGTTGTATTTTGCAGTTGTTCATCAGTCACATTGGTAAATCTTGATGTAGAAGACTGGACATATGAATCAAGTTCATTTACGTGGAAGTTGCGGTTCATCACGTCAGTTATTTCTTCGGTAGTCAATCCTGATATCATATTATTCGGAAATTTGTTGAAGTCTAGCATTGGCCAGTTACTTGCCATTAGTTTTCGATTTGATTGATCAATATCAATTCAGTGACATCTAAGTGACAGATTATCATGATTTTAAAAATCAAATATCTTCCATGGATCCATGGACTTGAATCTGCTATGTCCATGCTTTCCCATAATGCATGAATGATCAAATTCTATGTATCCCTGATAGATCCAATGCCATGCTGATATCCATGGTTTGAGGGCTTTAAGTAAATAAAGCCCGGCGATAATATAGCCCGATATCATGTATTATAATGGATATAGCATGTTTTATCGTTCATTCATCCAATTATAAACCGAAGGCCTTCGGTTTATAATTTCATGAATGACCTCTAAAACATGCTATATCCATTACATAGTCAATGACTAATAAAAATGACTAAGCACCAAATTGATAGCTGACTAAGTCTGTGATCAACAAAAGCGCTATGCACCAACAAATCTTATTGGTTAAATTGACGGTAATCAGTGTCTAAGTTAAACAGCCCCCTACCCTTCATTAACCAAGCAACTTTGCATGTGCGCTCACAACTGATCGATCGTGATGCATCGATATAACGACTTCTACGAAGCGGAACGTCGGGGTGTACTAGGATAGAGAAGAAAGATCAACGAAAGGCCCATCGATATATTATCCAAATATACAGACGAAGAATTCCGCCTTCGTTTTAGGCTTGGCAAGCCTACCTTCATGCTTCTCCTTGACATGATACGGGAGGAATTGACCGTTAGGAGTTGTCGCAACAATCCAACATCTGTCGAACTTCAGCTCCTCATAACACTTCGCTTCTTTGCAACCGGCTCTTTTTCAACTAACCGATGGGGATTTGTTTGGAGTGCACCAGACTACAGTGTGTCGCATAGTGCATCGAGTAGCCGCTATCATAGCTGAGAAAGGAGATACATATATAACCTTCCCAAACTCTTCCGAGCAAAACTTCGAACGTTGCAATTTTTATAATTTATTTGGATTCCCAGGCATCATTGGAGCAGTTGATGGAACCCATATTAAGATCGAAAAGCCTGGAGGAGCGGCATCAGAACTATACAGGAATCGAAAAGATTTTTTTTCTATCAACACTCAAGTCATGTGTGACAGCAGACTAAAAATCAGAGATTTGGTTGTGCGATGGTATGGTAGCGCCCATGATTCAAGAATTTTTCGAAATTCGAGTTTGAGTAATAGGCTAGAATGTTTGCCTTCAGGATTCTGGCTTCTGGGTGACTCAGACTACCCATGTCTACCCTATATCTTGACCCCTTTTTTGCGTCCTAGTTCTCGTGGGGAAGAAGCTTACAACAAAGCTCACTGCAAGGCAAGAAATGTCGTGGAGCGCTGCAATTATAGTAGCAACAGCTGTTCTTCACAACATGGCAATTGATGAAAAAGATCCTGACTTTGGAGAAGACGATTCTATTGACTTGCACGAAATAGTTTCTCACTCGATAACTGGATCTCGAGGTAACGCCATCCGTAACTCGATAGTCTCCCAGTATTTCTCTTGATCATTTATATTTAGCATTTTCAATGTACATGTACATGTATGTATGTAAATCCACATGTAAACTTGTGTTAATTACATTATTGACAAATGGATCTCTTGTTTTTTTATACTTTCTAACGGGTGGCACATACAAGTTTTACTGAACTGTACTTTGTATTGCACCAAGTAGTGTATAGTCCTGACTATAGTATAGTCAGGACTATAGTCCTGAACTGTAGTGTAGTACATGAATAGGCTAGACATGAGAAGATATGAGATGGAAGATGCGTAGGCCTAGGCTATTATCAGATATTTGATGGTTTCAATGTTCCACAGATAACATGCAGATTATAAAGGGAGAGTATACGGTATTCCATCACCAAAAATACGTAGCATGATTATGATCGTTGGGCACAATACTTTTGCACTCTATATAGTAGCTCGAAGCAAGAAATCAAAAGATCTTTCTTTGTGTCGGATTTTTTATTCCAGTAAAACTACAGTATAACAGAGACATCACTTGTTCAGTAGATTACTCATCTTTAAAACGCTGTCGTTTCTCATGTAAAAATATCATTTTTGCGCGATAATATTCTTGCTTTAAGCGAATTGCCACGAGTTGTTCTTTCTTTTCTTCTGACATCATTTGAAGAAGATGCTGCTGGTATGTGTTCAAACCGCGCTTACGTGTGTTTCGTGAAGGCTTGCAGGCAGATATCGGCACAACGTTCTGCTCACGATCCGCATTGCTTGAGCCTGCAATTTTAATAAGAGGATGCGAAGTTTCAATAAAAAGGTGCAGCATGTGGGATGCACCGTACAAACTAATTTTGATTTTTAATTAGGTCCTACTGATAGGTTTTATCACTCTAACTTAAATAATGCATTTATTTTCTAGCACCATATTTACTTACCGGATACACCCATTGCTGTTGGTTACATTGTGTTTTCTTGTTTGTTATCATCATCCGTCCCATTATTAGCTGTAATGAAATTGTACAAACAATGAAGACATGTCAAAATTATTGCTCTTCATTTTAAAATTATCATGCAAAAAGAAAACCCTTCCATCATTATACCATGCTAAAATTATCCAATGAATTGTTTGAAATAAATTTGAAGTTACCGTAAAACCTCTATTTGAACGGCACCTCTAGTATAACGGCAGTCTAGAGGAGGAGTTGAAAAATTGAATGGCATCATCTAATTGAACGTCACCTCTAATTAAACGGCAGTGCGGGGAATGTTCGAAAAATAGAGCGGCATGCCATTGTAATAGAGGTTTTACAGTATTCTTAATTACTATTAATGAGGCAAATAAATTACTTGTGACTTATGACTTATTATATTAATACATACAGGCGTTAAACTTAAATTTTCAATAATAGCTATGAAGCATTTTATATGATATACATAGAATTTAGTAGGCCTACCTTTCAGTTTCTGTAGGCCTACAATTTCTGTCATAAAGAGTGCATGGGCCTACATACATTGTGCCAAGTATTGCTTGAAAACAATGTCAAAGTACATCATACTCATAGCGTATTATTATCACAATCATTTCAGAAAACTCAATACTTACTTACCATCAGTTGGTGACGTGTTTTCAACCGTGACAGAGACTCCGAAGTCGACTTCATAATCCTCCGCATCACCCTCATCAGTAGATTGAAGTAATTGAAGTAGATATTGGCCAGGACGGTCAGCGACAGCGTCAACTCGGTCGAGAGTATTTGCTTTTGATGTACACGCATCTTTCGGCGAAGAGCCCAGTATATGTATAGCTCGATCACAATCAAAGGTGTTTATCAAGTCGGATGGAGCATGAAGCTGTTCTGCAGGTACAATGTTTGGAACTCTTTCTGTGAGAGGAGATATCTCAACCCTTGATGGGCCACCACCGGTTCCGCGACATTCCTTTTTCTTTTCTGTTATTGTTTTCTTTGCATCTTGTTTTGTTCTCCTCCAAAATTCCTTCAGCTCTTTGCTTGACCTCTGTACAACACCTATCGCATTGAATTCTTCCTCGATTGCTTTCCAAGCGTTTATCTTTCTTTGCACCATTGGACCATGAGTACTTTTGTTTTCTATTATGTTCATTCTCTGCAGATTTAGCAATTCAATCAATGTTGACTGTTCGATACTAGTGAAATTTTTGGCCCTTCTCTTTTTCATTTTTGTTTTCTCCTCAGACACGCTCATGATGCAAGAAGCTAATTTATGAAGATAACTGGCTAAGGGGCGGAAGCGAAAGTTAAAGAATGAGTGAAACGGTCGCTTATGAGCGCAGGCCGATCAGTAGAGTGACAAATTGCTTTCTTGATGCGAGATTGAAAGGTGGATTTGCATTGTGTGAGAAAAAACAATGATCACGGTGCAGTTATTTACTCTATTGATGCGACTGGCTTCGTCTGCATCGAGTGAATGACTCACTCAATGCCGAAGGAGTGATAACCTGAGATTCCACTGTCTTCATTCGAAGTCTTACATTCCTCGACGCTACCAAGTTGTGTTCATGGGAACTTAAATTTTACAACGCGTCAAGATGAAAGTCTGCTAAACACTTTCTTCCAGATGACCTTTGTAAAGAACAAATCCTTCGAAAGTCATTGATTAGCTAGTCAGTGACTAATTTCATTCATCAAAATTGGTGCTTACCTTTTCTAATCGTTGACTTTCTTGCTGTTTAGCAAGTCATTGATTAAGTGGTCGTTTAACGAATGTTGGTGCATGCGGCTGTAAGTCAAAATGCTGAACTCATTTCTCAAGCACCGTCCGCCTGATAAATAAAGGTGATCATTCGAAGCGGTCAAGCTGACAGACTTCAATATGTGTTGATGTTGAATTTATTTATTCATGAATTGTTCCTCCAGCACGAAATTTGCTTAAGGGCGCAGTGTTATTTCTTCGACCACTTTCACATAGCTCAATTATCAAAGTTGCGAGTCGCATGATTGCTGGTCCATATGTAGTTCAATTAGTTAGCTGGTCATCTATGAAGTTGAAGAGAAGGGATTAATATCAAGTCACATACAATGAGATCCGATTAACTCCTGTATTGGACATTCAGATAGTTTGGTAAGCTTCCAGATTTAAGACTCGTTCGGAATAATTACTTGAAAGGATATGTCATAATATCTAAACATGCTTGTGACGTGTTGTCTTTGAGAAACAATTGGCATTATCTTCTTTAAATTAAAATGATGTGAACTAAGACATAATGGGAGTATGAAATGATACTTCATGTTTTAAAGACTATCAAGGAATTAACAGACTCTGACCCCACACAATCATCTAACGAAATAGGCTGCAGCTTACATATGTTATCTGCAATCTTTGTTCATGTTTTGCCTTTGCTAAAACCAAGTTATCAAGCTTGTCTTGGAGCCCTTTCATCATATTTTATTTTCTTTATTCATGTTTTTTTATTCATCAAATTAAACAGATTAATTCGTGTTTTGGATGTGGAAGCAGATGTGTGGGAACTTGTAAGTGGAAAACGGACGGTAATGCGATCTAAATCTCTTCACATTTGACGGATTTGAGTTCAACTATGTTGAAAAATCCCACGAGTATTTCAATTTCTTTTTTTAAAATTTCTTTTATAAATAAATTCATGTATCCAAGTGATCACTTTTTTCCTTGGAGGCATATAGTGAAACATCTTGAATTTCTTCTAAATGAGATATTAATTCATTTCTAGCCTTCTAGCTTCATTCTTTGGTGAGATTGAACAATGATCTCCTGGCCACCGATTCATTTGTAATATTTACATGTTAAAGTCATATCTGTTCTTGTATCCGTGATAAGAATGATGGACTCATGCAACTTTGTACTCTGAAATAAATTTGATTAAATGATTTCACTTCCATTTGACGCTTGATTCTCTTCTATTCATTATGCTTCGTCTTTGTTCCACACTGATAATTCTTGTTACTAAGTGTTCGTGAGAACGCGGTAATACTCATATAACTCATCTCTTGATAGGTATTGACGTACAAGAGTCAGTTGGGAGGATTTTGAACAACACACGAACTCCAAGTGCTATTATGCTCCGTAGAGTTAAGTGTCTGAATTACCGGATGTCCTTTCACGGTTATGGCGAGAGTAGGAGTGCAGCGCAGAAATGCTGGAAGTCAACGAGGAGAGATGATCTGTTTAAGCTTTTCACACTCACAAATCTCTGTACTGAATCGCTGAAATCATTTGTTAAAATGTTCTTCTACAAGCATTTCAACTCACGTTTGCCTTGTATTGCACATTTATGCGCTAGCACGAATATAGAGTGGGTATTTAATGCTCTATGTGGGTATTTAATGTTAATACTTCGCTTTGGAGATTCATTTCAAAATATATTCAGTTCGTTATTTCGACAATTTATTCTCCAGATCAAAAACTCATGCTATAATTCGAGCTCTCGGACGCTTCGTCCGTCCTCAGGAACTTCAGCAAAGAGAGTGTAGTTCCTGAGGACGTCCGAAGCATCCGAAAGCTCGAATTTTATTTTACTTTTTTGATTTAGTGAATCATCATCAAAAGTTATCTGCACTGTCTCTCACGACCTTTCGCCACTCTTCTCGATTCTCCGCTCTCCTCTTCAGATGTTCGTAGCTTCTTCCACCCCTGACGTCATCCACCATCTTGGTTCTTTTTCTTCTTCTTAGACGTTTCCTCTCCATTCTTCCATCCAATGCCAAAAGGAGCAAGCTGTCATGTCGCATGATGTGACCCAACCATCTCATTTTTCTTCTCTTTATTTCATTAATTAATCTTGTTGTTTCATTTACTAGTCCTAGGACTTCTTGATCTTCTTGTCAATGTTTGGAGAATAAATTGTTGAAATAACGAAATGAATATCTTTTGAAAGCTCTATGTGGTCAATGTCGACAAATATTTGTACCTGTTTGTATCAAATTTGCATAAGTCAACCAATCCCTGCAAAATATACATTTCGTTTGAGTTGGAACCAGATTGTGTCTCCAAAATCTGACTCTGGTTTATGGGGTTTTTATTCACTAGACCTGTATCCAATCAGTGGCTGGTCCAAAAAGTGTGTTTTAATTGGAGGCGATAGTGTTCAACGCTATCTAGGTGTGGCTATATTCCCGTAAGTATGACTATCATGCCGGTGCATGCGTCATGTTATGTTTTGGCTGTCATGCTATTATTTGAAATCATTCCAAGATTTCTCACGTAACCCTTTTTCCTCAACAAGAGCACTGTTGTCAAGATTTTACCAGATTATTTTCATTAAAGAAGTGGCGGCGAATATCAAGTTGGAGAGAGTAGTTGTGGACGTCACTAATGTCCGACCAACAGAGATCGTTTCCATTTCACACTGTTGCCTCAACATCTTGATGTAGGCCTACGTATTCAATACTTACTTGCTTTCTTTTCCCTTTAGCCTCCTCTTCGTTGGGTTGGACGATCGTCTGTTGATGGTTGATCTCCATTTTTACCGGTCTTTTGTGGCTTCCTCTTGTAGGCTCCATGGCCTGATGTCTGCCGGTACAGTCTCCCTACAGATCTTTTTAGTGTGGACTTTGGAGCATTTGCCTTCGACTTCGAAACTCGTGACACGTCGTAGCCAATCCTGGTATTCTCTTCTGACAACTTGTCCAAGCCAACACAACCTGCTCCGGCGAATGACGTCCGTGGTGGAATCGATGCCCAAAGCTACTTTCAATTCGTTGTTGCTCTTTCTGTCCCTCACATTAATCTCACCATTCTCATCTCTGTTATTCTGAGGCGTTCTTCCTGCTCAGCATGCAGGTCCCACGTCTGACAACCGTAGGTCATACATGCCTGATACATGCTGCGTGCACTTTCCCTTCTACTTTCAACGACGGAGCTTTTTATGTTAAGAAAGCTGGAAGTTCTTTGAACCTGTGCCATCCACACTTTTGGCAGTGACTACTGACTCGACACCACCATCTTTGTCAAGCACGTCACCAGGGTAAGGGAAATGGCTTATGCACTCGATCTCGTGGTCATCCAACTTTATGCGACTCTTGGAGTTGGCAGGCTTATGATCGCCTTGAACACTTTAGGCATTTGAAGTTCGGAGTAGCTTTGGAGACAATGGAGAGACTTCCCTTTACACCACTGCATTTTCGATGAACTCATTTTCAGCATCCTCATGAGAAATCTTGATTCCACTCAACATTGCCTTTGTTTTTGAGGCATTGATTTTTAGAATCTGTATGAACTTCTGTAAACCGATATGCATGAAATTTTGTAGGCAGACAGAGCATG
Organism: Prostheceraeus crozeri; assembly: GCA_907163375.1. NCBI lineage: Eukaryota > Metazoa > Platyhelminthes > Polycladida > Euryleptidae > Prostheceraeus > Prostheceraeus crozeri. The sequence goes on along the minus strand of CAJQUW010002764.1, from coordinate 129,384 downwards.
CACTCGTTTAGCTTCTGAAACTTTCTGGTGACTGGTCAAGTTTTGTCGATTACAGACTTCTTAAATTCCGGGTTGGATAACCTATGAGAAAACACATGTTTTATCTATGTGGATGATTCTCTTATTCCTCCGAAAAACTTAAATTGTGTGTATAATATTGTATGCTCGTGCTTAAATATCTTTTAAGTAATCAAAACTAGCATTATTAAAATCAGTAAATTGTGTCATTTACATGCAGTGCACAATTGATAATAGACTTATTCTCAGACCCGGTGTTCGTGTCGGTCTCCTAGAATAGTCAGAACGGGTCGATCCCGATACTAAGTCTCTGCATCATAAAAATATTCCGGTTGCTAATTGATAACTTCGAATGATCATGTGTTGAATACATGTGAAGTTAACATTACATGTGCAAATTTACATTTTTACAGCAGTTTTATTGATCGCAATTTTTTAATGATCATTTTTATGAAATAATGCACTCTTTTTTAGTTGTTTGCATGCCCTGCTGCCGTAGGTTATGTCATGAAAAAATATCGTGCTTTTTGCGAAATAACGAAAACGATCGAATGAATTTTCATCATTAAATATAATAAACTAATTATCGCTAATAAATTAAGCTGACCAATTTAACCTAGACACCTTGAAGATATTTCAACATTAGGAAACATTAAATGAATCATTTGAATTGTTTTCTTTTAGTTTGGGCACTGAGTGACCTTATTCTTTGTATTCATTTTACATTACTGTCAGACTGATTAATCACTGTTCATTTTATTTAGTTGGCCTGCACTCTGCTTATTCATTTATTCATCTTTTTATAGTTATTATTTAACTATACTCTCGTCTGAATGATAAATTCTTAATTCAAAATTGATTATGCAATTTTTGTTGCATCGGAGTTATTTCAACGGCGCGTAAACACTTGTACTGTGCCTCTATAATTCCATGTTCGATTTTGATTTTTTTAATAGTATTATCATCCTAGTGCAGCGGAATGGCGTAGGCAAATTCATTAATGTCAAGCTTGCTTACTTCAACAACAGTTGTGTTGAGAATCGACTGATAGTGAGCGTGAGGTTTTTCTTAAATTAAATATTTCCTGGAAACATAAGTTTAATGATGATAATTATAGACATATTCAATTATCTTGTGAGCAATGTCACATTTTACGTTGCTAGAATTGACTTGAAAAAGCCATCGGGTCTGTACACTATACACAGCTATATTTTGTTAATGAAAGGATTAAATTATTCAAGATGACGAATTTTACCGGAACACACTGCAGCTTTAATACATCCCATAGCAACAATAAATAGTAGATGATTCTTGCCAAACTATTCACGTATAAATGTGAATGTTATAAGGGAAGTCGTGCAGAGATGTGGTTGACGATGAACTATTTCTCAACTTACAGAAAATGTCGAAAATTTTGTCACAGGAACCGCAAAGTCGATATCAATTCATTGCATTTTTCAATAATTGAACGCAAATACAAAATTGTAATGAAGCATCATTGCTTTATTATCACCAACACCAGTCAACCTTGCATACGATTTGCACTAAATTTTCATCGACTACTGATCGACTAATTCAATAAGTACATATCAATTTTAATTGAAGAATTGATTGTATTTCATGTCATTGAATTACTGATCAAATAATTTCACTAGCATATCTAAACACCAGTGACTTAGAAGTTACCGACTGAAGGGCTATATCAAACAGACAAATTGTGTCGTTAAGTACCATTATGACCTGACGTAATTGAAGAGTCCATGTTGTCACGATTTATTCACAGGCTTGTGGTGAAGATATAAAAATGGTTTCCATATCCTCCTAATCTATTATTGATGACTAGGAATAGCCATAGTTATCAACTTATCCCCAGCTGCAGTTATTTATGCAGCAGAGCAATGATAAAATGAAACAAAAAGTTTAATGCACCATGTCAGGGGTGGACCGCTGTGACAAAATGTGACAAATTCACATGCACTAAAAATAGTCTGACAGAAGAAGTGTTTTTTCGGTATTAGTTGGAAAGCATTTAGTTACTGTTAGTTGCTTATAAGTTGCTCTACTTTGGAGGTCAGCTTCTTCGCGTCAACTGAGGTTAGGGCGCATTGGATTCGATCGACATTATTATGGAAAATGTTTGACTCATAAGGACAAGTACTTCCAAGCATTGAGTGAAAGCGCAATCCAAATAGGCGCAAATTAGGGCACTTATTCACGAAGTACAGATGGAAGTAGGATGAAATCAAGAATATGAATGGAAAATACAAAAGGTAGTGTACCTGAAGTACTGTGGTGACTGGTAAATTACTTCATGCATTGCACAAATAGGAAACGTGGGGTAGGCTATCCTATAGGTATCGGAAATTGACATCCACTGCTAGTCTGATCACTCAACATGTACCATCATGATAGATCCAACATTTTAGATGTACCAGTGCACAATTCTAAGATAGACGACAATTGTTCTGTCTTCACATTCGTGACCTACAGATTAAAGGATTATGGTGATCGCTTTGATCGTTAATAATAGTTGCAAGCCTGAGATACTGCAACTGATTAATGTCAGGTAACAGCATAAGAAAGTACAATGATAAGTTACTCATCAGTTACTCATAAGTTACTCAGCCTATGGCTCATGGGGAGAAGAAGCTCTCTACACATTCTCTCGAGTTGCTTCCAAACTGTCCACTCAGACTTCAGTGACCTTTTCTGAGGCACGGGAGGCCATCATGAGAAAAATGTCCATCGCTTTGATGCGCCATAACTCCCGAGCAATGCTATCAATGAATCTAGGGGAGATTGGCAGACACGAACTGGTTCTGGCTGGAGCATCAAGTTATTTTGACTCTTAACTTCTTTTTTCTCTCTCTCTCTCTCTCTTTTGTATTCGGTATGACTTTGAAAGATCATGATCTGTACATGATTTCTATAATAAAGTGTGTCCTCATCAGTCTTATCTTAAACAACTGAGATAATGGACCGTTTTTATTAATCGAGGTTTGTTGGACGTTTTATCAAACTTCTATCAACTTCTTAAACTAATAGAAATCAATATCGTCTCGCATCGCATTTTGAGCAGCGATCTATATCGGAGAAGGACCTAATTGATGCCTACAGTGCTCTGGTAAGGTCTGTCATTGAATATTGTGGGCCTCTTATGATTGACATTACTAAAACGAACTCAAATCGCTTCAGAAACGCTTTCATCGAGTTGTCTGTGGAAAACAGTGTGTTACCGACAGTTTGCCTACTTGGCAACGAGACGCGAGGTTTTCTCTTCCCGCCTTTTGAAGAAAATCCTGTGTGATGATCAGCGTCTCGTACTTTGTTTCTTTAACAATGCATGCATATTATTCGATAATATGCATAAACAACGTTAATTTAGCTTTTGCAATTTTAATGTTATTTTTTTTTGCTGTAAATCATTATGATTTACATTAGTGTCGAAGTATATGTACATGCAATTTCTGATGTAAGGTACTCTGTGCTTTCTACATGCGCATGACATTTTCCCTGTGCAAACAACTTCTGCTGCATCAATTCTCATTCTACAAGTAAACGTATAGTATTATTATTATATGTGCATGCCTGTGATTATTCCTCAAATTCATCAAATTTGTTTGTTACTCCTCAAATCCTCAAAAATTCCTCAAATATAGCTTAACTATGAGAAATTCCTCAAATACGACACACTACAGACTAAATGTCGGATAATGTATTGTTTTTTGGCGAATGGTGATGATGTGTTAACTTTCAAACAAGAAGCTAAGATAGAATCCTGTAACATGTACCCTACATCCATGCTGCTAATCATGAATCACTTTATTGTTATTTCTTTTCCTTTTCTCTCATGATTTATAACTTAATGATTTTTCTCTCACACACTTGGTAGATTTTAGATAGCGTAATCCCGCTGTGCTAGGTAGATCTGATATTTTGATTGGAAACAGACCTGTCTTTTTATTATCTGAATGGGCAGACTGTTAAAAAGGATCTTTTCAATATATAAGTGATAAACATAATTTTGAAAAGAGCGACTTACTCACCAATTCATTCCACATGAGGAGAGGAGAACCGTTGCTTGTCCTTCTAGTAAGTATTTTCAAATTTCTAGACATTTTAGGATATAATGATTTTCTTTTAGCCATGTCATATTTAGCACATCAAAAATTAACCAGTCGTTGGCTTGTTTTTTTTAATTTTGTTACCTTGACACACTTTGTTACGTTGAATGTCATTTTCATTTCTGCAAGCTACAGGGCTGCAGATGTTCCGGTTCGTCTGGACATATTTTGCTAAGCAGAGAAATTGTCCTAAGTTATTGTCTGTCGAACTCACTCATTAAATGCTTTCACGTATTTAATGAGTGAAACACTGCGATCAACCTACAGAAATTGTATATTTGAACACTGCAATTTTTTTACTTCTTACTTCATAATATTGCTTAGAATTCCAACAATAAAATGCACATTCAATTATTTTCATTAATTATCTTGACCTTTGTCACAACCTTCTTTATATGTTTCTGCGACTATATGGCTGCTTAATGCATGCCTGTACTTCTTAAAGAACTTAAGGATATCGATCTTCCATATCCATTATATGATAACATATAGGTAGCCCAGCCCACTTGGATTTCAGTGCTCTTATCAACTGAAGCGTTTGTTTCACTCACTCTATTTCATTTTATTTCCGCTGAACATGAACACATCCGATGGGGTAAAGCGGATGGTCCCTAAATTTAGTGTCTACATGCCTCCTGGTCACTAGCGTGCGGGGGTTGGAAGCGTATGAAGCTCTGCTATCTCATGAGTCTTTTTGCAGCTACATTTTCCAGGGTCTGCTGACCGACATTTATCCTGGATGAATTATTCACGTATAGATCGTTTTCATAATTTGCTATACACAGGTTGGTGTGAAATTAGTGCACACATTGCTCATCGTTGCATGTGAACTTAGATTAAGACATTGAACCACATAGTACTGGATTGGTATATTTTCAACCTGGGTTTACTGCAAGATGTGGACGTCAATATCTCGGCGCAACTTCATGCGAATAGAGGTGATAATTATCACCTCCAAAGATTATAATCTTTCACTCTTTGCCTGTATGAGACCAACAACTCAACTGGCAAGCCTGTTCCCGACACTTGTTTTGTGTTGTATATGAGGGAATTTATGTTCATTTGAATGTAGATCGGAGCGATATTATCAAACGCTAACAAGTAAACAAAACCCTCCAAAACTTATGTAGCATAAAGTAAAATTAATAAATTAGTGTGTAGTGTGGCGTATCCTTCATGATAAATTACTGACTTTTTTTAAGTCACAGGCATTCCGTCAACGATTTTAAGCTTTCTATACTTATGGGTTACTCTCCTCCCAAATTTGTCTAAAGTCCGTAAAAATTAATCGTTGCAAAGCCACAGATGCATGTGGTTGAGGATATATCCTACATTCAAAAAATTACAGTATACAAATCTGACAAGCATCATTGAGTTGGAACGATAGCGTGAAGCAGAGCGATATCAGCAGCTTGATCTGACATCCTCTGTTCGACACATTCTAAGCAGATAATACTTGAGGCAACAAATTGATTTGTAACAACGCGGGAAGTGATTATGACCAAGTCAGTATTCCTTTGCAATATACACAACTTCAAAGAGTGGGGTGTGGTCAACCCTTGGGTTACCTTCTTCGTTGTGACTTTCATGATTTAAAGTTTGGCCCAAAGTCCGTGCTAAAATTTGTAGTTTTTCTTGCAATTATCATATAAGGCTCCGTTTCCATTCCTCAAATTTTTCACAAAAAATCCTCAATTTTTTTCATAGGCTAATCACAGGCCTGTATGGGAATTAATGCACGATCTGTATCTAAAGGTTGACCCCACGTTTTCAAATTTGTTTGAAATCGATTTGCACAAACTAATCACCATGAAATTTTAGCTACACTAGGGGAGTTAGCATGAAAAATCATCAATGACTTAGAAAGACGAGCAACTGATGCAACTTTGCGAGATTGGTGGTTCTGTGCAGCAACAACATTGCCATATTCCCATCACCCGCAGACAGCTCGATATTAATTGAATACCACTATATGCTATGGTGACTGTTTTCTTAACTAGCGATGGAACCGGATCACCAGGTCATTCGGGTCACACTTTGTCTCGGGGTCACCGTGTCAAGGACGTCATTCAGTGACCCGGTTTTTTCACTTGTGTGCTTTGCTGCAGTTTTAGTTATAGAGTAAGCTTGTATCTAAATTGCAAAGTTTAAGTCATTATCCGTCAATCTAAGTCTAGACTTTTAAGTCACTTGATGAGTAGAAAAGCGATTAATTAGTGTTCAACGATGGAAGATAAGCACGGCTTCAATGCGCATGATTCAATTGTAAAAGACTGAAGATCGTATTATCACTTTAGGGTACAGCTGAGACAGCCGCTTGTCGGTACAGACATTTTCTGTAATTCAGATAAAAAATGGCATCGTGGCAACCACAGAATTAGACAGGTTATCTTTCATCATCTGTTTGACTAGAAAGGAGGCATTGGAACATGTAACGTCAATAAAATGGCAGAATCTGTTGACATAGCATCATAGAAATCGAACAATGAGCAGCCAGTTCAACATGAAACACGTGAAATTGTGTGGAGTTTCAGTGACTGTTATCAACCGGATCACACAGCAAAGAGACACAGACAATGTCAAGTTCTACAGAGAAGTTTGTGAACGTTTGTTCGTGCGCCTGCTATATTTTTTAATAATGATCGGAAGGAGCAACATTATCGAAAAAACTTAAGCGCAATGATCTGAATTCTTCGAATCTGAAGGAATCGTGGCGATCGGAGCATTTTGAAGGAATTCACAGCAATCCGCAAGTGACGCACGACTATTTTTCCTCTCTCTGTAAAGTATTAAGAATTTCTTCTTGGCCATTTAGTAAGTTCCTGCACGTGCCATCGTTGAACACTTGGTAATTTTATTTAAAAGAATTTCTTGAAAGAACTAGGTCATTTTGCAGTCGTGTCAATTTACATGAGTGTTGCACGTGGGGATTCTTCACTATCATTAGTGGTGAACACTGCCACCATTGATTGTGAAGACTACTTGTAACTTATATTGAACTACTGTGTTATGCAGCATCATGGTTAACCCTTATTATTCAGCAAATATAGCCTACCAGTATTTAAACCGCTTGAGGTACTAATTTTTTAAATAAAGATAATAACTTCAAGTGTCAACAATGTCAGGATCTTGATCTGACTTGTCAGTGACCTCATCGTCTGAGCAGACGACACTAAGTTAACAAAGCAATTTCGCGACAACTCGTGAAGTGATAATGACCAGGCCACATCACTTACACTAACATTTTTAACTTAAGAAAGTGTATTGGGGAAGGGGTCGTGGGAAGATTTCAAATAGCAGTGGATGAGACGAAGAGAGAGAGAACAATGTAAACACGAGTAACAATAACGTGTCCAGCAGATGGTGTCAGATTAAGCTGCAGACATCGCTACACTTCACAGGATCGTCTCTTATTCAAAAGCTTCTTGTCTGATTTGTATACATTTTTGTATATGGGTAGAAAATATGCTCAAGTACGTGTACCTGCAGTTTTGTGACAATACATGCATTTTTATAGATGTTAGACACCTTTGGTAACGTGGGGGAATACCCCAGAAGTACACAGATCGAATTAAGAAAAATGAAGATTTCAAGTCACTAATACGTGACCCGATTCCATCGTTGGTCTCAACGCCGAACGTCTCAGCAGTATGCCGGATAAGCAAATTGTACTTAGGCTACGTCAATCATCCGGTGAGGAAAGACTCAAATCCTTTAAAGTGCTATTCACACGTCAGAAAATCAAAAGTTGTCAAATATATCCGTTTTTCATGATGTTGAATCTTCGAAACCAATTTAAATTATTGATTCCAAGTTGGATAATAAATTTCTAATTTATGCATACGTCGTTTGCTCGATAATGCATTCTAAATTCAAATGGTGAGTTTTCGAAACTTCTCATGCGTCAAATTCACTAATAGACAGCTAAAAACCGCTCATTGTAAATACTCGATGACATTAATTCACTTATGAGCGTTCATTTCATCGTGGTTTATTAGCATTCTGAACGTTGGATAAAAGATCTTGATATCAGACTCTTCTATTGTGCGTTACACGAGTCTATACTGTACTCAAACTCACAGCAAACACTTGAGCGAAAACTGACAGAGACAAGTGGTAGGACAATTCCATAACTTATCTACCATAGAATTCGTATCAACTCTTCAGGGAAGTGTTGAAGTAATGTTTCATTTAATATTTTGAAAACAAGCGATATTTGACATCCATACGATTCTGCAATGTATTTCTATAGCAACTGGAGACCCTAACCATTTGACGCGCGTTGATATTGACTTTCCTTGAATTCGTCAATAAGAATCAAATTACTTTAGAGCAAATATTCGAATCTGTTTTAAAGGCATGTGTATCGTTAGTTTGAAGTAGTGCTCTGATGAGTTGGTACTTAGTCAAAATTGTCGATTTCAAAAGGGTCACGTACCATCGGTATAGATTGAAGTGTTCGAATTTTAGTTTTTAGCTTCTTGAGATGGCGATTTTTTGGTTTTGAGATGTTGTGTAAAACATAATCTGCTAAATGAAATCTTTAAAGAAATTTAAGAAAAATTATAGACATCATCGCGGCTCAAATTTAGCCTTTTTGTGCACAGTTGCTTATGTAGTATATAGAGAACGAGTTGATTGTCTACATATAATTGCTGAAGCGGAAACAACAGTCCTTTCGCCGTGATACTTAAACTGCGACTTTTTACGACTAGCTATTTCATTAAGTAACAATAATTTTATTCAAGTTAGATAGATAAATGTCCGCGCTGGGCTTGAGTCGTTACGGAAGCTGACCACATCTCGTTGACAACGCACCACCTGCATGGATTTTTAGCATAAGTCTATGACGTGCTATGTAGCCACAGAGTTACTCTCGCGGTGAAGTCTTATCGCGATCAAGTAATGAAGCTTGAACATCACTGCTCCCCCACAGTGGGGACTTGGATGGTACTGACATAGTCAGACTTTTCCGTAGCATTGTGATACTTTTAGTCTGGATGTCCTTCCTGCCGACTTTCTATGACACTTTCTAGGCTCGATCTCTGGACCTAGAGATCACTAGGCCAAACACTTAACCATTGTGCCACTGAGATCACGAAAAATGTGCGACTGGCGGGACATTCTTTGTTGTCTCCGTAAGAAGGCTCCGTCAGCGCCCCGAAAGTGTCATTTGAAGCCGGCAGGAGGGATATGTAGAATAAAAAAGTACCACTACGCTCTAGAAAAGTCCTACTAATGCTACTGAAATCTTGATTAAAGGTCACATTTAAAGCAAAGAGAAATCAGCTAAAGCACCATTTAGGGATCGGCCGAGCTCGGTTCGGCCCACATCAAGGCACGGCTTCAGTCATTTTCCTGGCATTACTTAGGCATACAATTTCCTTAGCGTTACTCAAAGATTGCACTTTTATTAACAGTATATAAGTTTGCATAATAAATCGAATTTTTGCATGAGGCGGAACTCTGAAAAAGTAGAGGATACTTCTAACCAATAAGATGATAGAAAATGATAAACTACAAAGCTATGCTGTGTCTCATTTTTCTCATCTTCGATCATTTTGCTGGTTAGAGAAGTTGTAGAACATGTGTATGGTTCGGACACGTAAAACATTCATGCGTACGCGATAGAGATACCGATAGATTGTGAAGCCCGTTTACCCGGCTCGTTTCAGCGGTATATAAATTTGAGCAGCCAGGTCCAGTTCGCTCGTTTATCAAGTCGACTACCCGAACACGGATCCGCGAACAGCAAAATTTCCAGTTATGGTTGATCCCTAGCTGTTACAATCACTTTTAAGAGTTTTCCTGAGGTATCTCTGGCTCCAGGTGAAGGTCTGTTGACCACTGAGGACACTTCCATTGACAGCTGACTTGCGTGTTCCTCCTGGGAACACGCAAGTTCGAGAGCGGTAGCTTGATGTCTGTGTTTTCTTAGCGATGATTTGGTCTGGTTCTAGGTGTCAGGGTTGATTCTAACTGGTTTCCTGGCTCCATATGAGCTTATGCTTGTTACTCGGGGAGACACCCCTGGGCAATGTGTTCCTGAGAACCCAGGGTCTGCGTCAGTCAGCAGGCACAGTTTGGAGAATTGCTGACAGGGCTATTTTCGTTGGAAGTCAGCATGACAAAGATGCAAGCGAACCGGGTTTCAGGAGCCTAATGGGGATCTTCCTGTAAGAGTACATTGACTGACTGCACTTAAAACTAATTTGACAGAGCGTATAGCTATCGAATAACCAGCAAACCTATGAGATTACGTTCCTTTCTTCGCTGACACTTTTGACCTGATCTCCAACCGCTAGGGAATCGTAAAGCCTATTACATCGGCAATACATTCGGCAGTTTAAAATTTGCTGACGTCAATACCAACATTTCATGAACTGGCGTAATTGTAGAATACGAAGCTCACTAAACAGCCTCTTGAAACTCGCAACTCATAATTATTGAGTCATCTTCTGATATCGAACGTAGCAAATAGTAGCGGCTATGGCATAAACAAGGACCTTTTTGAGTCCAGGTTGCCTCGATCCTCCTACCGCAATCCTGATATTTTTGATCTTCATTCAATGTGGGTTGTCTCCAAATAATTTACATAACATAGCAGAGAATTCAATAAAGTATCATTTTATGATACCGTTCAATTTTCAAAAGTTCTTCTTTGTGAGGATGAGAAAGAACACTAAAAGAAGGTACAACTTCTTTTTAGTGCACTGAGGCAGCGACTGCGTCGCGAAACGTTTGTCGTGCAAATACTTTTAGCTATTCGATTTTATTAAAGCCGTCACTAAAGGGAGTGCCGTATTTTTCTTTCTCATCCTCACCATGAACACCCTCCCGCACAAGGCTATCAACTAAGTTTCTTCTTAATTTATCGTTAAGAAAATATTAAATTCATGAATTCTCTCTCCTTTAAAACTTTCCCTGTTGGCAGAGTCAACTTCGAGTGTTTAAATTCCATCGTGTCAGATTGTACACATTTACTCAACGGTGAAATAAAAGAAAATCTCATGGATAATTGCTATTCTTTATCCTAAATTTGTAATTTTGAAAATGCGTGATATCAAAAAATCATCTATCTGTCAATAAAGCTTGTAAAAAGGTGATTGTAGTACAGTATGATACTATATGCAGTGTTGAGCTGAAAATGATTGCATCAGATTTTGAGCATATTATCTCAATGTCCGTTGAATTGGACATGCCGTTTTAAATGTTGACGAGCACTGATAAAGGCAAGTAGATCGGAAATATCTTTCATATTCCAATTATGGATCTTCGGCTTTAGATAAATGATGAATCTGATCACACCGCTCAAAATACACCGTTGTTTGAATTGAAAATTGAGATCCAATTAGACCCGGATCTTTACCTCTGTTAACTATCACTTGAACTACTGCGCTATCCCAGCGGCTCCAACAATTTAATCGCCAAATGCTTTTATGTGGCGATGAAGTTTGATGACATAGTTTGTCGGCATATCACCATCATTGAGAGTTATTCATCAGAATTTTTCAGCTATTCTGGATGATTGCTTGGGTTGGTTGTCTACGTCGATTTCTTATTCAATTGACAGCGCATGTCTTTAATGAGATGTCTCCTCAAGATTAGCATGATAATTGACAAGTGCAGAAAGTCTTATCACTGGTTTCATTACCCCACACTGGAGAAGAAACTTAGTATTTAGGATAGCATTTCCGCGTAGGTGACATAGAATTATTCAACGTAGCGAGTGTGACCGAAATTGATAGAGTTATCGAAGGAACAGTGCCAGCTGTTGAAGCAAGTTTGGTGCAGCATATCTTATGAAGGTTGTAAGTTGGGAAAACAACATTAAATTAAAACCCAGCGTTGCAGTGTTACTGTATGTTAGTCCACTGTTGATCATGCTAGATAAAAGACTGGCGATGAATATCATTCTTGACATTTCTTTGGATAATCATGCGCTATGCTTTCCATTGTACATGCGCGATGCGATTTAAACTAAAACCTAATGAAGGGACATTCACATTTTGTGTCAGCCACTTGTCACTGATTTTTACCCCCTTCTCCACGTCGTCAATTTATGTGAAATTTGACTAACCCCCGTGTTAACACGTACTTTGTCGTGTCTTACATGTAGGCCAACATGCACTATCACCTTATCTAGTGTCTCATTTTCTCTAGTACACGTATCAGACTTGTCAATATATGCACAGTCGTACGGTACTAGTGTTAGTGTATCTAACACGATGACTTCCAAGTTAACTTGCAAATGCTGGAACAGTTACACTAAAATAGGTAAAACATAAACAACGGTAATTAACCTTTGGATGCATCTGTCCTGTTGACTATAGATCCTCATGGTGTGACGTCGGGTTATGCTTAGGGACTAATGCAATTTAAAAAATAACCCAAAATTATGTCAACACTTTCAAAAATTGAAAGTATGCGGGAGATATAAACTATATGTTGTGGTCATAAAAGATTGCATAGTGTCAGTTAATTTTGGGTGTAATTATCCGATCTATTATGTCTTGTGGATGTAACTTTGGACTCCACCACTGGGGATGATTAACAGGATTGCCGTGGGCATGGAGATTCTATTCCGCTGTTTCCACAGTATGTTCGTACTTTGATGTTTGTAATCTTTAAAATATTTTTCATCTAATCCCCTACCACATGAAAACAATGTCAAGCCTTGTGAACTCCTGAATGCTTCCTTCACATGTCATGGTTGTCGTCAATTGCAAACAACACCTTAGTTATGACACAATTAAGCGATTTTTTAGAATGTGAAAGCAGCGCCCTAATTATATTTAAGACAAGCATGGCACGAGTGGACGGTACCTTGTTATCAGACTTAAAGTATCGCTTTCTATGCACGGGCCCCCAGATTGTTTCGCCTCATCAGCAGCTTCAGTTGTCATGCAAAGACTGGATAATTTGAAGCAATAACGTGAATATGAATAGTATTTTACAATTTCCCTACGGTAGATTGTCGCATCTGTCATTTTATGTAAATCTCATTTTTTGCATTGGTTATATGCGACTATGCTATAGACTGGCATCTTGGAAAAAAATTGCATAAAAATTAGTAAAACTGCTTCAATATTTGCAGCACAAAATCGTGTTAGAAAAGCATCACAAGTTTGTGCTGCATCTGATGAGGCAAATTTACTGCGAATTATTTGCACGAATTTCCAAATCAAAATCGATATCAGTAGCTCTTATGTACAATGAAGTGAGCATCAACATTTAAATGCTGTCAATAGTTTATCACAATGCAAATAGTGTGTGATAGAAATATATGAACTCTTGATGTTCAACTGAATTCAGTGCTTGTGGCATTCTCGAGGTCGAACAGATATCGTCGACTGAGTCACATTCCTGGGGCGACCGCACAGAAACAGTGCTAGATAGTGAGTTGTAAGTGACAAGCAAATTTCAATGGGTGAGTGATACCGCTACAGATTTGTTAGCCTAACAGTGGCTCTGTGCGGTCGCCCCTAGTTGTCAGATTACATTAGCCGTTCAATGATAATGTTTAATTTCCAGCTGGTTAGCCATTTTTGTGTCAAGAACTTGAGATGCGTCAAAACCCAAAACAACAATTCGAAGGGGGCGTCACAATGTATTTTTCGGAGTGTGCAAAAAAATTTAAAGGATGATTGTGTAATGGTTGAACGGATATCTAGACATGTTTTATTTGACCCCATGAAACCCTGAGACATTAAATTCATTTATAAATAGTCCGATGTTACTATGTAGTAAGAATTATTGTTACTAACTATTTACGATTATGTTACGTTTATACTAAGAAAAACCCGAACATTCGATCCGACATGGCGAAATCTGAATTATTAGCACACTCGGAGGCAACTCTACTTATGTTCATTTGCTTGGTGGTTTCCATCACAATTATTCTGGCAATTCCAACAAGCGCTTGATCTGCAATTATGTAACGTTCTCAATATATTGTTTTTTTCTTGCAGGCATATTGCCCCGAACTGTTCCTCCTCGACTCAGACGTGGCTCTCCGTTCACAAGCTTCCTCTGATGGTACTGTATCTCAGATATCCCTCGGCTCACAAGGCCGGCAACGTTTACCTCCGAATCAAGGTGATCAAGGGCGGGGAGGGTATGCCAGGCACAATGGTGTCGGACACGCTGCTGCACCTTATTCGCACCCATATATGCAGCCGAGTGGTGCTCCGCCAGATCCTATGTTCAATGGCTATCACCCGCAGTCACACCAGCCTTCTTATTCATATCCTATGGGTGGTCGGCAGCAAGGCCGACCGCCACCTAATAATTATCCGGGCGGCAGCCACGGGGCCCCGTACGGAGGTAACATGCACTTGAGAGACGCATGCACCGATTGCGCACTGACATTGCATTAACACGTTGCGTGGTAATGGTTGAAAGGCTTGAGTTATGCTCATAATAATTACCGTGTATGGAAATACTAATAACAAGGGAGCTTTAGATGTGTGCTACCTTTCCTCTATCGGGACGGAATAACCATTAAAGTGAACCCAATAATGTAGCCTGTATCCAAATTATGAGGTTCTGTTTACTGTTAGGTAAATTGCTATAAAACTGACGAGAATGTCTAACGTATCCGTAAATCAAAGGTCTTTTCACTAAAATTCGTGAAATTATCGATTTTTAACGAATTTATCGGCAAAAATTACATCGAGGACAATGGAGGTCACAGATAAACTTAATTGCACTATCAGAAGTTATATGGCACTGTGACGATTACGAGCGAGGGATGTATTATCTTAAAGTCACTATATATCGAGATACGACTTTAGATGGAAAGACCAACGAAATACTGGAATTTCTTTATTTGGAGCTGGCAATGCAATATTCCAAGCGATATGGCTGTGGAAGATTCAAAACTTTTGAGATGCTTTGAAGTAAGAATAAAAAGAAACATGTTGGACAAAGTAACATTGTCAAGAAGGATATCATCATAGAGGTGTCCGATATCCACTGACAGACGATTCTAACCACTTCAAAACAATAATCACTTGACCTCTAGTCATGAATTTCAAAATACAGCTTTTTCATGCTAATGCAGGCCCACATCATAATTGTTATTCAGGAATATCCATCTGTAGATTTTCATTACATTTGTATAGTGATCGACTTTGGTATCCGTAGCACAATGGTTAATTACATGGTCTAGAGCTTGAGCCCCGAAAGTGTAATTGGAATTTGGCAGGATGGGCATCCGGACTGCAAGTATTGCAACCCTCCAGAAAAGGCTGGCTATGTGAACACTGTCTAAGGCCCTGCTAGCGGCATAAAGTCGAAGAACGCTTTACCTGATGAAACTATATTTTCGATTAGTCAAACCGTGTCCTCAAACCAGATTGAACATGAGTTAACAAGCTCCATCCATTTAAAGTCGCATACATCCCTCGCTCGTAATTGTAAGAGAGCCATATAACTTCTGATAGTGCAATTTAGTTTATCTGTGACCTCCATTGTCCTTCGTGTAATTTTTAAAAATCGACAATTTCACGAATTTTAGTGAAAAGACCGCTGATTTGAAGTTCGCTTGGTGATAAACCTATTTTAGTGCATTTGGAAATGGTCAGCGCAGCGATCATAGTACCAAAAATGCAGACGGACAGTTGATTGATTCAGAGTATGATTTAAACTTTCGTTTGCGGTGATATGTAATCAGAAAATAGATGGCTACTCCGTCCCCGTAGAAAACGGGTTCCTTGTGCGTGCAATTGAAATTACTGCGGACTAATCCCACTCATGAAGTGAAATATCATGTAATTAGATGTCGATGCTGTATTCAAGTGGCTCATAAATACTTTGTTTTACCTCTTATAATTGATTTACTCTTAGTCTAATGCGTGAGCAGTATCGAATTTATCGACAATTATATAGGATAGACATCAATAAACACCATGACTTTCCCTGATTTATGGAAGTGTGCCTACATCCGTCCCATTGAAAAGAAGACTAACCCTACGGTGAAAGACTTTCGGCCTATTTCTCTGACTCCAATCATCTCTAAAATTTTCGAACGCTTGATTCTCGCTGAGATGAAGAATGAATTCATTCGTTTCTTCGACGACGAACAGCATGCTTTTCGACAACAAATGCCCTTATCGATATTCATCAAAGCATCATGAAGTTCAGAGAGTGTCAGAATGTTTTTGGTCTGCGGATTACGTGTTTAGACTTTGAGAAAGCATTCGATAAGGTTCACCATAATCGTCTGCTCAACGTCCTCGCGTCTTTTGGTTTTAATAACGGCTTCATTGCTTGGTTAACTTCATACCTCAAATCCCGTGTTCAAAGAGTGAATGTCAATGGTATTATTGGTCCTCTGGTGAAAGTAGAGTCGGGTGTCCCGCAAGGGAGTGTACTTGGTCCTTACCTTTCTGCATGTACATGGCCACATTGAAGCTTCAAGACGACTGTGCTAGAATAGTGAAATATGTCGATGATGGATTCGGTCACCATGGATCGGTCACCACATTGTTTACACCGAATTCAACAATGGGCGGAGGTCTATAAGATGATTCTAAATCTAGAGAAATGTAAGCAGATCAAAAAGATGTCAAAAACTCCATCAATTCCACTATATGACGATATTGTTCTTTCTGAATCATTTCATATCTTGGGTGTCTCGTGGGACAATCGCATGTCATGGGAAGACCATTTCAGTAACGTTGTTCGCTCCGCTTCGCGCCGCTTGCATGTTTTGAGAGTCCTCAGACCATTTGTGACGAAAGGGAAGCTTTTCACCGTGTTCAATGGCATGATCCTTTCCCTCTTACTTTATGCTACACCGTTATTCGGCAACATTTCTAATCCGATTTCGCTCAAACTTCTTCGGGTATTGAAGCGCGCGCATCACATCATCTGTGAAGACAACTGTGAATCCTCAATTATGCCTTGCTTGAATTCTCGTCGTGAAGCTTTGACGCTGAGACATTTCAGAAAGTGTGAATTCCCGGATCATCCGCTGCATCATCTTTTACCAAACAAATTGCCTGTTACAGTGCATTATCGTCTTCCTTATTGCTCAACCGCTGAACATTCTAAATCGTTTCTTCCTTTTGCCTGCAAATTGTATAATGCGAAGCTGTGACATTTTATCATCCGTAAAAGATTACTTATGTAATTTCTGATTTTCATTTCTTCAATATAGTGCTTATTATTATTTTATTATTAGTATTATTATTATTATTATTACATGAAAATTATCCTTATTGAAAAAAAGCTATAGGACTTACTTTCACATACTTTGTATTGTCAAATATTTCGAAAAGCTTGTTCTGACATGCTGCAATTTCTCAACTTTGATGTGTCATCGCGCTTTGATTTATCTCTATATTCTCAAACCCAGGTTTTGAATTTCTTATTTATGATTACGTAATGGAGATATTGATTTCTTCAAATGGCATACTATGATTGCTTGATCATGCAGAAAATAGCGATGTTCTCCATCGAATACTGATGTTCTTTTTTTATGCGAAGATCTCATTCAAACATATTCATCAAAGCTTGGCCGTATTTTCACATGTCTCATCTTGTGACAACATATTTCTTGTATTCAGAAATTTGTCTGACATCACGTTGTAGGATGCTATCTAAAGTCTCAACAATGAAATGAATAGTCTCCATGTCAACAAGTTCAGACCAGATTTTTATAAATGCTGGCTAATTTGTGGTTGGTCAGCAGTCTTGCTAATGCTCGTGTAAAGTCAAACATTCTGTTTACGATAAGGATTGTGCTGACCGCCCTTATGCGATCTGTTGAATCTCAGCTAACATCACTACGAATACCACAGCACTCCTATTGCCGTAATTATGCAATACGATCTAGACAACAAGAAGCATCATTTTAACCAAGTGCATTGGCGCTTCCTTGTGTTGCACAATTTTATAGCTAATATAGTCCTAAGAGGTTGGTAAGAGCATTTGTCATACTTATTGGTACAGGACTTCATTTAAGTTCCAATTGCCCTTCCTTTTTGCCGCTATCAAGTTTGCAATCAATGACACAGTTAGACAATATTTACGACTTGGGACTTACAGCACAATGCTTATTTGCGCCAAAATATGACGACTTGACACAGGTTTTTCAATCCTCTGCTTTACCAACATATTTTGTTGACATTTGTATCTTTTCCGAACGATCAATGGTGTGAAGATTTTGTCGATTTTGTTCTTTATTGCGTTTAAAACAATAATTATTTGCTTCTATTGGTCGACAAGAAATTCATACATACAAAGAACAAAGACTGCAAATTATTTTACACTAATTTCATGGTTCCTCGATACGGGAGATTAGTCATTCGTGAAGAAAAAGCTGAATCACTGCCTTTGTTTGACGGAAATTTATATTTTAAATTTACCAAAAAACTCGTCCGATGCGTTTCTTACCACCGACAGTATCAACGACTTTGAATGTGACACAAGTGTTAAAAATAGGTCCCATGTACACTACACAAATCACTAGTCCTGTCAGGGCACCTCGTCAAATCAGCTCATGACGACGTAGCACGGCCATTACTGAGTACTAGGATGGCTGAATCACGTAACATGTGTAACCATAGTCTATGTACGTAAGAACAAGTAACAAGAGTTAATGAAATCGAAGCTGCATTCACATTAGAGAATTGATTAATACTGATTTGTTACTGTACCTGATATACCTTCTCTATGGAAAGACTGAGAGCACTTTGTCAAAGCTGGCAATTAAGCTAGAATACTATACTATTATAGACTCGAATTTATATGGTAAATGAGCGACTTTTCAGAAACTGTCAGTATAAATAATCTACTAATTGGTATTGCGAATGATATGTGACGCATTTGACAAGCTCCCAATGAGTATACTGAAAGTAGTCGATTTAATTGTGCTATTTTGCAATCAATCGTAAGTCAGAAGGGAAGCAGCACATATACTCGAAGTCACAAATGAAGCAGCTTTTCCTGAGATGCCGTTTTCTACTTTTTAGCGGAAGTTGCTGTAAGGCATTCATCCTTGAAGGGTCACATAAATTATTGACGAAATCACCTATTTGATAGACTGATGCATTGTCTACACCAGGCTTGCCACTTGGTCTGTATTTACAGACTGGTCTGTAAAGTCTGTATTTGGTCTGTATTTCCTTATGAAGTCTGTAATAGTCTGCATTTATATTTTGCATTTGGAAAATATAACTGTGGCGTAAATCATTGACTTCCAATGTCCGAGACTTCTCTCTCTCTCTCTTTCTTGAACATCTGATATTGTTTGCAGATGTCATCTCATTCATACCAGTGAATATAGCGAGAAGTTCTTGAGATCTTTTCAGCGATTGTGTGATGCATTGAACATGAACAGAATTATCATGACGAATTATCATTGATTCGAGTTCAAATGAAGGATGCAGTATCATTAGAGAAATTGTTTGCCGAGGGTAAACTAAATGACAGTCCGCACATTTCCCATGTCGTTGAGGTACTTCTTTTGTCGCTCCCTCATAACATGGTTGTAGAATCTGGATTCTCCAAAATGAAGACCGTTGAATCGATTTATCAGTCCAGAATGGATGCGGCAACATACGATGCTCGACGCATTATCTGCTCGCATTTTGACAGGAAAAAATTCGAAGCATTTCAAGCCTCTCAAAACCTCATGTGTCCCACAAATATCTCAATCTTAAGTTATTCCATTTCACATGACACTTGACACCATTTTTTATACTACTATAAGATGACCGATCACCAAGTCTGCATTTTTGTCTTTGCGAAGTGGCAAGCCTGGTCTACACTGATCTGAAAGACCGTTGTTAAGTAGTCTTACGTTCGCTTCAAACTAACGATGTCAGCTGGTGTCCTACGCAGACCCAAAAGTCAGATCCAAACAACAGACATTCCAATAAGCCACAACATCGAATCAGCATGCGGTTTCTTAAGCATGAATTCTTGCTTCATTGTCATCGAAGATTTCCGCAAGTGCGCGCGCTTTAACCACCCGTCACCACGAAAGATTAACCTAATGCGTTCGTCACTGTGTTCTTTAATCTCCGCCTCCTGCCATTTCCCGACTCATCTGAATGACCTCAAGCAGGAGAGAGATGCTTGAGAACTGCACTAACGATAGATAGCCCGTCAGGAATCCGGAGATGAATTTTTGGGCTCCTGTTACACAAAATCTCTTTCCCTGTGCTCTATTTAGTGAATGCACCCACACGGGCGGTCTATTGTCATTCTAACGGGTGCAGAAATTTAGGTGACACACTGCTAGCGTGAAGGACAATTGCGCTATTCTGATAATGAACCACTACCAGTTCATATTTGTCAATATGATTTGAGAAGATGGAGTGTCTCTGCATTCTTCATTGTTTCATCGCAATATATTCACTTCAAATATTCCATTGAGTAAAGTCTGTGACGCCAGGAATATTATAAATGATTTTTACTCAAAGTAAGATTATCAGAGTCGAAATGTGACATTGCAGAATATTTTTGCAACAACGTGCAATAGACCTACTTGACTAGGCCTACTTTTAGATCTGTACTGAAATGGTTTTAGTATTCATTAGTTGCGATCTCTTTTAAGGTCAAATGTCAAAACATGTTCAGTGCTCTTCTCAGGTCATTGTACTGTCCAGAATATTTCGACAAACAATGTCAATCCAAAAGGGAGAATGAATGTTCAGCCAGTGAATGAGGTGTTATGTAGCTAAATAATTGATTTCATTAGAACTGAAGGTATCAATCATAGACTTCATTGACGGAAGTATCCATGAATATTTCAACTCAGCATATTCAGTTATGAAGTGTTACAGTTGTTTCAATATTCCTAATCAATCAACTCAGTGCATTCATAATGTCTGTTATCGGATCAGATGATAGGATATACTGTATTTACTTCAGGCTCCTTGAAAGTGTTTTAATTAAAATATATTTTATGAGATCTGCATTTCACTTCATCAAGAGAAAAGGAGAATTTTGCAATTGACGAAAAAAATGCCATAAATAATGGTCATTGTATTCCTCGATAAAAATCAATGAGGTGATTATGCATATCCGAGAGCTACATGCATTACACTCATGAGAGCTATTGCCCGAGCTTAAATTTCTCGATCGGATATAGGTCAACATTTTCAGAGTGATCTGTTTTATTGTTTATTTCGTAGGCTTTCTTACTAGAATTTTTCCCATGCTTGCATAAATTCGCTATAGCTATAAGAATACTTTTTGACTCAGAATACTAAATCAAAACATTCATTGACACTTTCCTGAAGCGACTCAAAACTACTTCTATGAAGATTTACAGCAATCTGCAGTTAGATTGGCAAAAATAGTTTTAGACCATGATTCATTAAACAATTAACACAGATGAAAACCTATGTTTCGTAGAATGTGTAGTGTCACTAATTAAATCAGCATGCTAGCTTTGAAACATTCCATGTAATTATGACATAATCGGAAGGTCCCCTCTGCTGTTGGTAGCAAAACTCATTATTTGAGTTTTTTTACAAACAGCAGAGCCACCCGTCGCTCATGTCTTAAGCAGCTTGTCCCTCACTCTTCATGTAATTATGTTGAGACGTCTTCCATTGGACACCTATTGGTTACATGAGCTTTTCAAATGTTAATAATGTTTCGAAATTTTGAATAAAGTGCTGTGTTTGATTTTAGATGTAAAATATTCAGCACTTATTTTTCGAAGTATATAGTACATTAACTTTTTGAGGAACCTAATTGGTATATTGAATAGTCTTTCAACAGAACACATGAATAAATGGAAAATGCTGCTGATCAACAGATGAAGAGTCACTTGTGTTATTATCACGTGCTTTTTCATTATGCCAACTAGACCATACAGACCTGGTCAGTCAAGAATGGTCGGGTGATTCGGAAGTGCTGCTGTCTTTCAGCAGCTGTTACTCTCTTCAGATTGTTGTCTGCAACCTTTCATGTGCTCTATGCGAAAAATTTAGATCATTCGACATTTGCTTCGATTATAAATGCAACATAATACCGAGTCTCGAAGACAATTTCTCATCATACTAATTTTTTGCCAGTGTGAGAAAGCGTTCAATAATTTGTGAAAACATTTCGAGCCTTCGTGGCAAACGATATTTGCTTTATTTGCTAAACTTTTGCAGAATGTGCTATTAATGACTTACAGTGAACTTCTAAAAATTCCTATTCCATTGTAACAATAGGCATGTTGCTCATTTTAGATCGCCCGATGAAGACTCCAGTTCCATTTGAGCTTGGCAATGACTCGGGATACTTAGATGACGAAGACTTGGAAAGGTAAGGGACATGAATGTCGCACTGGAGTATACATTACACGTATTGATAATTCTTGGTTCGATTGCTCAATTCTATATCATGTTTATTTATTAAGCATCACATTAATTCTCCAGAATTACGGTAAGACATTTTATCCAGAGGATGATGTCAGCTTGAAGAAGAATTCCCTATAGAAATAGATCGTTATGTGACCTTTTGACCCTCGTGGGAGCATGTTTTGTCCTGAATTTTCATGTGAATGCAGCCCCTTATCCTAAGTCATGACATTGGGCGGATCCTTGAATAAAGTAGTTTTCATTTCTGAAAGTATTCGAACTCATGTTTGACTAATGAATGTCCTTTACACAGCTCTCTTGATGTGACGTTTCTCATGCATAACACATCCTTATTCCTCATAAATTTTCCTGCTACCGATTGCAAGTGTCTACCCAAGATTGATTATGAATCGCTTGTCTGTCTAACAAATATTATTCCATTGTTTCATGTTTGTCCCTTGGTTTCTACTGTCTATAAAATATTTCCCTATCCGTTGAAACTTTGCCAACTTCTTATGTCTAATCTTGCAACTGTCTCAGAATTTTTCAATGAAATAACATCTCTGTCATCCTCCAGTAGAATCAATTTGCGAAAATTTGTTGAATACACTGGCCAGGAAGGAGGATTGTTTTTCTGTTTCATCTAATTTCCCAAATACATGTCTATTGAATAGATTTCTAATACATGTGCTTGTGCAGTGAATCTTCGATTATCCGGACCGCTCAACCAAACAGAAAAATAACCGCAAAAGCAATTTCTTTTAATCCTTTGTTTGCATGATGTTCGTAGCTTCTTTTGCTTCGATTTCTCTTAGTTAAAAATACATATGAAAACATCTATATGAAAAGTTACAAATTGGTACCGTTATTGAACTCTGAAATTGTTGTCAATGCAAACTTGACAGAATTGCTGATGATTGTGGCTGAACTAACGCCACATTTTCAACATTATATATCAACTGAGACACAAAGACGTACATACACACACGTAGACATATAATACGGCACGACATATTCGATCAATAATCAGGGTTTCAACAGACCATTTGCTGTTTAATATCAGCAGAATAGAAGTAGTATACAATACATGCAACTCGGAATTGCAGTAGTGTCCATCTGATAGTTTTGAAGCTCTCATAACGAGAGAACTGCCTCTGGTACTGGCGGAGGGAAACTGGAAAAGAGACCGCTAGCCTATAGTCAGTGAGAGACTTCTACATTTCAGCACACTTGACTGTTTACTTCATAAAGTCGGTTGCAACTCCGCATGTACGAACCCTAGCTAGTCGATACGATAAAGTGTCTCTCACGACTTCACTCACCGCTGCTAAAAATGTTTCATTATTCAATCGGAAAGATGCTCAGTTACCCATACGTTCATAGGAGAATCTGATTGAAATTAATCAAAATTGAAATATCTTTTTGATGTCAGTATAATATTACAATCCAAATAACTATTGAAATCATGATGCAATAGCAAGATAGGCACATTGTGTAAATGAATTGCACTACTTTCTTACGGACTGGGTTGCAGGATAATCTGTGTGTGTGTGACTCAAATGTAGACAATGTGACAGAGTTAATGTGAATAAAACAGATATAGAGTGACAAGTTAGCACAGATTTCTAGGTGCATTTTTAAACACCTTTCTAGGCACTGACAGATTCACTCGAAGAGTGAAAAGTGCTTCCACACTCGGTGATACTCGATGCTAAACATCAGACTTCTGCTCTTGTGGTTGCAGACCAGGTAAGAGCAGATGACGTATCTTTCAATTGGCATCAAAGCTTGTAGCTTTAATATTAAAAGGAAATTTTGTGCAAAACTGTTAATGACGCTCCTTTGCTGAGTTCTCATCCAACAATTTTCTTGAAGTGAGACTTGCATGCATTTCCAACTAGATTAAGAAATTATAGATATCGATTTTAGATCTTTAAACTATCCAAATTTAATGCCAACACACACACATACCAGTTTTGGACCATGGAAATACTCAATTTAAAGGCGTTTAGATTGCAGTAACTTCTTGCTTCACAGAATCAAAATCAGAATATGTATTTTAGTTATCCGGATAATAGAAGATGTACTATATGTTCAATTTTTTTATACGATGAACGCACACAGCATGCTTTATAGTGGCAATGCGTACATTTGCTCAAATGGAGCGAACCTTGCGTAGCAGACTAGTAACCTGTAATGACAGCGGTGGTGCCTCCCGAGGCGGATTGACTCGAACACCGGACCTTCTGCACTTCCATGCCGAAGCGCGGTCCTTAATCAACTGAGCTATCCTACCACCCTGAATGGAGTGCATATATATTTCATAAATTTGCCAGCAATATAGGGAAAAGCATGTATTTGCATGTTCAATGCATTTGAAGGATTAAGTACTTCACTTTAATGCTTACCAGAAGATCAGAGCGTAAGTCATATTTGATGCTGACAATAGAGAAATGGGGGAAAGAAGGTTTCTGACATACTAATCTGTTTATTGCAGTTTGTTTTCACTCACTGTACAAATTCCTCATTAATTGTACTATCTTCTCTTGTTTTCTGCTGTATTCCTGTAACACTTAACTGACATCCGTTTGTTGTGCAGAGTGAAAAAGGATGTCGACTTCGAAGATGAAAAAAAGGAGATTGAATCAGAAGAACGTCGCCGACGAGAAGAGGAATCCAAACGTCAGGAGGAAGAAGCCAAGCGTCAAGAGGAAGAGGCCAAACGTCAGCAGGAAGAGGCCAAACGGCGGGAGGAAGAGGCCGAAGTGGCGCGCCGCTTGAGAGAAGCGGAAGAAGACGAGTTGACCCGTCGACGAAGAGCTCAAGAAGAGGAAGACCGTCATCGGAGAGACATCGCAGCCCTTCAAGCTCAAATCCATGACTCCTCACAACGTCTCAAATCTTCCAAATGGTCCACAAACGATTTCCGCAGGCGGAAACAAGAAATAGACGCACTGACCGAAGAAATTGAGCGACGAAAGCGCGAGTTAGAGCGATTGGAGAGGGAACATCAAGAACGTATTCGACAATGGGAAGCAGCAGAAGCTCATCGAAAGACTTTAGAAGGTAACCGAAGGAAGGAATTCGAAGAGCTTGAACGTCAACGAAGACAAATGGAAGAAGAACTAGCCCGCAAACAAAGAGAAGAATTGGCCAAACTCCAAGCTCGACTCGATCAATTGAAGAAAGAATGGGAAGAAGAAGAAAAGAGACTTTCCGCTGAGGAGGCAAAACGGAAAGAAGAGGAAGGGCAAAGATTGAAAGAGTTAGAGGATGCACGAGAAGCGATGGAGAAAGAAAAACAAAGATTCGAATCTGATCCAGATTTTGAGGCTAAATTAGAACAATTACAAAGGGAAATAGAAGAAGAGGAAAGAAAAAGAAAAGCTGCTGAAGAGGAAATGAAAGCCAAACGTGAAGCTGGACAGAAAGAATATCAGGACCTCATGTCCAAATACGAGGAAGATAAAGCTAAGTGGGGAAAGGAGCGTGAGCGGTGAGTAGATTTTCTCAGATGACGTCAGCAGTGCATTATCATGACGTCATCTTCGACATTCACTGGTTACTGAAGCGCGTCCACTTGGAGTCGATGTAAGTCTAATCAGTGTAGCATGTGCATGTTTGTGTGTTGTGCTGTGATGTGTCTGTGATGCTATCCCGTTGGAAATGTTCATAATCTAACCAAGGGTATGATCCGTCCTAACATCATTCTGGCTGCCTACTGAATTTATGCAGAGGGAATTGATTAGTCCAAATAGGCCTATATACAATGCTGTGCATATTTGGAGAATGCTTTCAAATTTCAAAATGATTTCTTCATGTGTCCAGTGTGCATGTTCAGTAGTCATTATCAGCAACAGATCATGTCAGCTATCAATCTATTGGTGAGTTTTAAGTCACCTTTCTGTTTTGAACTTTTGGTGACATTATTTTTGTCGGTTTAGAACTGTTGATATAACAGTATGTAAGAGCAAGAATTCATTTGAATTATGCTGTTCTCGATGTAGAAACGCTTGTGAGTGATGTCGCCTTCGACTATTATACATTAGCCGTAGATTAGAAAGTTCTCTTCATCCATCAATATCAACAATTACTTAATTAATCTTTTAAAAAGACATTAACCGACATTCTTGCCGAATCGTCCGATTGTTTCAGAATAGAGAGGCGATCGAATCGGTGCATAATGCTTCATAGTAGACAATTTTGAGATAATGTACAATAACTCACTGGACATGTGAATCAAAATTCATTTCAATTTGATAAAACTGAAGTTCATGAGTTGAATGAATGACAAAAAATTTCAAAAAATTATTATCAATGGTTTTGTTTTAACAGCATTAATCTTTCTTTACGATCATATTAACGGTTCGATGTCATCGCAGAGAGCGCCAAATGGGTGACTATCGCCGTCGAGGCGACATACGCCGCTTCGAACAGAACTTGCGTAACAATCATCACCGTGGGTAAGCTGTTAACATGACCGGGCCACTCACCGTGGTATCATTTGATGGTTGACCTGCAGAGACGGTGCTGGCCCGACTGGTAGGAGAGGTGGTGGAGGCGGAAGGAGGAATGATGATGAGAACTATTCGAATGGAGAAATCGATTATGAAGATGATAGAGGCAGAGGTGGAGGACGGAGGTAGTGTGAACTCCATGGTTACCTCTCGATATCTCCATTGCAGCTTGAGTTATTAACAATGAATGTTTGATTAGCGAGATAGTACATTATTCTTTAAAAACCGTCCATTAAATCGAAGCCTCGGTGTGACAATTGTTCAGCACGAATACGATGTAACTGTGTTATGATGAACACTTCACCGTGTCAGTGACTCTTCGGAACGCTGTGCTTTTTGGACGACTCTAGATTTCAACATGTCAGCTACAATTTCTCTCCAGACAGCTAGATTTTGTCTCTTTCATCTATGAAAGGATCATGCCTCTCACTTTTCGGTAGAAAATAATTACCCCAATGATAGCGCTATGATGATAGCTAGCTGCTTGCATGGCAATTTTGCCTGTGAAAATGCATGTTCATACAGAGAGGATGATCACGAAGTTTCAAACTGTTTTACTTACATTATCATTATAAGATGAAATCCTCGATTTGATCATACTTTTATGTTCACCGAATGACTATGCACACAGCAATATGTGTTAATTTCAATCTATTATTGTCACAATTCTTAATAGACTAAACATGTGTAATTGAATTTGACAGTGCTGCAGTGGACACATTGTCAAATTGAATCAAACCATTTTCAAGACTCATGAAAAACCCAACTTATGACGCTAAATGGTGTAGAATGATACTGACCAGTGGCAACAAGGTCTATTAAAACAGAATCATCTCATGTAACAATGGATTCGTTTCCTCACGTGAAATAGGGGATTCAAGTCGCAACACAAAATATACTTCCTCGATCGAAGTTGTATTTAAAATCCAATTGCAGCTACAACGCGATGGTCCACAATCGTTGGAAGCGCTTTAAGACACAATTATCAATCTGAGTACATGTGTGCCTACATTCTGTGATATCAAGCGTTAGAGCAGTGGTTTGCAAAACCATTAATTACTAACTAAATAGACAATATGATGGACAGAAATTCACATTCGAATGATCCAACCATGTTCCTTTCGTAATGAATATCTTCTCGTATGAGCGTAAAGTGGCCATCACCTGTGCGAGTCTACACCAAGTCACATGATATTAGATGCCTTGTTGGACATGCTTCACTACGCAATGAACCACGCTTCAATGAACACTTAAAAAGGCTATATTAAGAAGACCGAGGTTGCGTATGAAAGAATCCATCCGCATGATTTTGACAGGCCAACATTTTTTTTCAAGTATTCTTGCAGAAATTCATTCGTATACTACTACACCAATGCATTTTGTACTCGATTGATATTAGCGCGCGACTACCGTTTGTGGAGCCCATACACGGTTTTTGAAAGCCGCATATATGTTTGGGTGACAAATGCACCCGTAGGTATATATAGCATGATCAATTTTATCTTGCACGCCTTTCAGGCGGATGCACTGCTTACAGACCGCTGCTTTTCGATGAAATATGATCATGTCAGCCTTATCACTGATGACTGTTCATTCAAATGACTGTCTAATTACACAAAGGAAACGTTTCAAGGTTTTGTTATAAGCCTATTCGCTCTTCAATGCTCACAGGAATTGTAGAATGTAAATTATCATCCTATGATATTTAACAAATTAGTTGCGTACATTACTGCTGTATACATTAATTTTTTATGTAGTGCGACCACGTACGAGTATACGGTACAGCAGCCGGAGTAAAAGAATTTTAAGCCTACGACTGCCTTTTAAAATTGGTGGCCCTCGGGCCACTTCTTGTGCCCCATTACCCGAACTTAGTTGCCCACCACTGGTTTAGAGATAAGTGATAGAAAGTGAACGTTTTCGCTAATTGTTACTCAGTTGTAAGGAAATTAACAAGCGATAAATTTAATAGTGTCCAGTTTTGCAACGGAGATATCGATAGCACTTTCCTCATAGTCAGATAATGAACTTAAGTTGGGCTTAATTGACTTTGGAGTCGTTATTTCAGGGCGCGACATCGTGGAGGGGATTACAGGCGAGAGTCGAATAATGGCGGCTTCTCGGGGACTGACTATGACTCGTGAGTTGTTGTTGCTGTGTCTGCTGTGATGATTTGCTCATAACTCTTTGCGTTTCTCCTCACATTTTTCAATGTACATGAACCAGTAGCGTGACTTATATGTAGATCTTCGCATCTCAGTGTAATAGTTGGACGAATTAGCATCAGCATGTGATATGCTTTTCTTTGATGTTAAATTACAAAGAATTATTATCGGAAGTTTGGATATTCATCGCATGAAAGCGATAAATCCAATTTGTAAACACTGTTTAAAACCAAATAAATATCTTTTTATCGGCGAATTGAAAACCAAACAGAAGGTCTTTCAATCAGTCGGTTTTATATGAAGGAAGACATACCGTCAGTTACGGTGAGCGGATTTTGCATCATTTTTGGAATCTTGATATCAATGATACGCTGATAGAGGTAAAACATTTTAGCATTGAAATCGCAGATTGGTTGAAAGTGTGATGTAGTAAAAGATAGATTCAGTTTTAGGAATTGATTGTTTTACTTAAATCTCATATCTCAGTTCAGCATGATGTTTCCATGATTGTGATTCAATATGACATTTTATAACAATCATTCTGTACGTGGTCGTAAAGTCATCCTGTAAAGATGCACACGAACTTGATTTTTCCACGGAAAGAAAGTGAACTATCATTGCCGACATCTCAACTCGTTGCATCACATTACTAGAGCGAAGCTGTCATATTATTATGGTTGTCAGATTTCATAAGTCATAAATGTTTATTCTGAAATATACAGAAAACGGAAAGCGATGGCCGCAAGGGCAGTTACTAGCAAGTGTTGACTACACGTGTAACATATGCATACGCAAAGTTTAGCATTAATAAAAAATACATGAGATATATATTTACAAATTTACCGAGTGATCATGATGTACATGCACATCATATACCATCATAAACAAATTATATGAGACCTACATATTTACAAATTTTCAGAGTCATCATGATATACATCATATACCATATACAAAATTTCTAGGTGTCACTTTCACTAATCATTTTTGAGCGAATTGCGATACAAATAATGTAGCATCTCGTATATTGAAAACTGATGTTAATACAAATGATATAGATTCATGCACTGATTATCAAAAGACAGAAGCTGCAAACGTTTTAATTCGTCATGAAATTATTAAAAAAAGTAATGATAAATGTAGCACTTGAGTGCAAGCTCAACATCAGTTGGACTTCAGACAATGGATCGCAGCCTAGTATTCGGTCAGTCACGTTTTCGCAATCTGCAGTTAAGCTTCGAAATGCTGGGTCGTCGGCTGTGACTGCTAAAGTAGTCATCTTTCACCATTTCACTTTCTACCGCATCGGCGGCTGAAGAAAAGGAAGCAATTGCATTGGTATGTAGAGATGATAATGGATGGATTAATGCTGAGAATGAATGGCAAACAGGATAGTCAATATAATTGACTGCAATTTAACAATAGGAATCGAGTTGTGCCTGTTAGTGGGAGTAAGATCATCTTGCTCGTTTGCAATTGAATTCGATTCTTAATATATTGCAAGCCTCATTGATCTCACGGGCTACAAAAGCAATCATTCTCTATATGTGAAAGTTTTGTATGACGAATAGTGTTGGGTAGTGAAAATTGAAAGTCAACAACTTAAGATGTCAATCATCACACTAGCAGTAAGACTTGATGGGCAAGTATGATTTAGTATGCATCTTATGCAGTGGTCACAAAAAATGCTGCAAATTTCGGAAAAAGTGAGATACTGTATTTCCTTTAGTAGACAACGCCCCTGAAGAGCGCCGCAGCTGAGAGGTCATCTTTTCAATAAACGCCGATCCTTTGATTGCAAGAAAATTAGAAAGGAATGACCACGTGCAGCACATGATGGTCCATTGGGCTGTAAAAATATATTAGGTGGAAAGTCGTTTATTTTAATAAACGCCGCACTTAAAAGCAGGCGATTGTAAATAAACGCCGTGGCGTTTATTAGAGGAAATACGATGTTTATCAATTGATATTGAAATCTTAGGCATAGTTTCTAATTCAGCATAGTTGATATTGGAAGTTGCTAACAATCAATTATTGATAGCAACTGCTTATCCAGTAAATCTCCGATAACATTTAATGGCGAATTCATCAAATCTTTAACGGCGATCGGTGATCTTTGAGATGCGTTTCAACTCTGGATATTCTTTTCTATAGCTGTATACAAAATATTTTATTATCATTCTCGGATTATTCTAACCGTTCCATTTGTCTGTTAATGCAGATACGGTATTTCATGTTGAATGTTTTGTATATTTGTAATTCAAACGAAAATTCAGATAGTTGACATTTTTCTTCTGTAACAGCTATGACGACGACGATCTAGATCGTCCTCACGACCGTTCGCGTCGAAGAATGCAGAGGAACGGGCATCGGAATCACAGGCCTCGTCGAGGTGGTGATGGTGGAGACCACAGTGCCGACTCAATTGGTTCCTCAAGAAGTCGTGGTGGTCCTAGGCGGAGTCAAAGAGGGGACGGGTCCGTAAATCAACTGTTTGCTGTGTTATGGATTGCCATTGACTAATGAATTGTGATGTGAGGTTGAATTTTACAAAGAGATTGTCAAAATATATTACTCGAACCGACTCATAACGGCAATATCAACGGTGCCACACAGATAAATCTTTCATTTCACTTTAATGAACTACTTTTTGCTATCCTGTAATTTTTGGATACAAGTGTTGTTTACAAGTTGTTGCACGAGGTGCAGCTCATTGCAATCCAAGATCCTTTCAGCAATTTAACATTGTGCAGCATATTTTTTATTTCTTCTTTCTTTCTGACATTGGTTCGGAATTCAATGCTTGGTTCAATGAATTCGATGTTGTTATATGAATGTTATTGCTTCGAAATTTTCTCATCTTTGTGGTTCGGTTACTCCAGCAACAACCTGTATCCAGAAATATCATTAATTTTCTACATCAAAAAAATTGAGTACCGAATACCATATCTGTCACACAATGAATTTAAATGGATTATTTTTTCATCTGAAATCATGAATCATAATCAGCAAAAATTTATTGTAAGAAATTCATAGAGAGAAGAGTCAAAGAACAAAACTAAAAATGCCCTGAGACATTGCCGATTCAAGCTACGTAATCCTTCCTTGAGCAGTCTCCTACATTAAAGCTCCGCAAATCTTGTCCGTTCTAATCGTAGTGGCTTCAATATCACTTAAAAATATGAGCAGGATTGCAATATATCATGCAAGATGATCTGCAAGCAATTTCGTTCTGATTAACAGCATTGATGAGCCAGGACAAAAAATAATTGCATAGAACATTTTCTTGTACTGTCCATCTGCTTCACAAATGAAAGTATTCTTCTGAGAGTTTGTAAGAGATAGTGATGGAAAAATCTCATTGCTTTTAAAAAGTAAACAATACAAACATTTGAGAAACTCATTTGTTTCCCCCTTTTGCAGTTAACAAACAGAATCTGATTACTTGATACACGAATTCGATAAAAGAATCAGAATATCAACCAATATTTAGAAATCTTCCACTTACTCCACTCTCTTCAAGCATTTAATATTACTACATGAAATTACAAAAATATTTGATTTATATCGCAGAGAGCTGCAAGCGTGTCTGGTTTATAAATCGTCATCAGTTCAGTGCACCCTATTGTGAGAATCATTTACGCATAGGCAGGTAAATCTGCATCTGAACTTTAGACAATTGATCAGTTGACGATTTGTCAAATGATGTGTGCCTGAAGTTCAAAAGACATTATACCTTCATCTGAATCAATGACTGCCTACTCACAAAGGTGTGACTGCCAATAAACCAGAAACGTTTGTAATTTCCTCACTAATTTATATCAAATAATTATATTGTCTGATTATTATTTTCCTTCGACGTCTCGACAGCTATATCTTGATATGTATAATTGAATACTATTAATATAGAATTTAATTCAAAATTGAACATTTTAAACAACATGTAAAATTTACATAATCCCACATCTAAAACTTATAAATGTATATGTACGACGCATGTAACCTAACCTGGTCCTGGTATGAGTGATTTCGGACCGTGAATATTCCTTTGCAACTCATCAGTGCATGACGTCTATTTTTGGTGTGATTTTTCTATTAACTGTTCATTATCAGCATTCTTGTTACAAAGGGCACACTGGAATTTGTGTAAATGATGGAGCGGGTATTTGCCATTCAAATCTTTAATTTTTTTATATCAACATCCATGACGACCATTGAGCGTACGAACTTGCTTTTGCATTCGAGGCTGCTATTTTACAATGTTTGGTGTGTGTGACGTGTGTTTGAATGAGATGAATTCTTTCGTGATAATGCATTTGTTTGCTTTCAGTAGTTGTAGAAATAGTAGGTGTCGTGTTGAGCCATGCTTCCATTTATGGTTACAGTTACAGTGCTCGTAAGCTTGTTGAATAATCTTAGAGACCAAATAGGCAACTACGATTGACAAGTGGACACGCTTCTACAATTAATCAATTTTAATACAGAAAATATTATTTATCTTGAACCTTGAGGGACTGGAGCCTTCGTTACCCCGTCCACTCACCCACAGACGTGAAGAGGAGCGAAAGGAACGCTACGCGGAGGAAATGCGGTTACGAGAGGCCGAAGAACAACGTCAGAAGGAACACGATGAGCGCATGAAGGCCGAGAAAGACAGGATGGAGGAAGAGCGGCTGAGGTATGACCCTCCTGACACTGTAGCGCGCGCTTTCTCAGCATGGCTCACCTTAATGATAATACTTTTTAATCCGTGAATACCTATCGTCTTCAGCGCTACATTCTTGCTCACATTTGCTCTATTACCCTTAATTGAATCCTTTCACGTGTTTGCTAGTAATATGAAACCTCTATTCCTCATTCCCATTTGATTTGAAGCCGAAAACTGATGGAGCTAAGGTAAATGATATTTCCTATTAGCCCTTCCGTAGAGTAGTTTTATTCCTGCTTTTAATGCATTGTCTTCATTATTACTCGCTTGTCCCTTCAATCCCATCTACCCTGTACACCCGTTATCGTTTGTGTAATCGCATTTACCGTTGCTATAATCTCATTTTGAAAGTATCCTTTCGCGCGCGTTGCAGTAATTATCACCGTCACCGAGGCGATAGACGCCGAGGTAATCAAGGTAACGCCAGACGACGCCCCAACAATGGTTTCGACAATGACAATGATATGGGATCGTATGACGATGATGATTGGTCTGACGACGCCAACGTATCATCAGCACGGAAGCGCAGTCCCACCTATCAGGCACAAAGAAAAGAACGAATGCAGCAAAGACGTGCTGCAAGATTAAAAAAGAATGTGAAACGTGGAGGAAACAGTGGTGGTGGCCAAATGAATGACGGCATGGGAGCTAACAATCACGGCAAAGGTGTGAAATACGTAGAGATGGAAGTTGACGATGAAGATGCATCTACAGAGTATGAAGAGGTCGAGGAGAAAGATGCTAGTGGAAAAATAGTGAAGAAAAAAGTGAAGAAAGCAAAACCAAAGAAAACTGTTCGACGTTTGGTCCCTGTTGCAGACGATGAATTGTCTCAATATACTGATGTAGAGGTTGAGGACGAAGATGCTCCCACTGAATATGAAGAAATTGAAGAGAAAGATGAAGCTGGCAATATTGTGAAGAAAAAAGTTAAGAAACCTAAAAGAAAGAAAATCGTTAAATTCAAGAAAAAACCGAAAGAAGATGAGTAAGCTATGCCGTTTTTAAAGAATGATGTGCTGTCTACTGATATTGCTCAACGTATTGACGTTCTTTTCGATGATGTTTGCTTTTTCACTTACACATTTATCTCACACTTTCGACGATTCTTCCACATTTTTGAACTCTTTGCTGTCATAGAATTTGGAGTTTCATCATGATAATTCCTCGATTCATGATGCCGGTAAAACGCAATTCTATAACCAATTGACATTTACGCTTATGTAGTGGTAGTAGTATGTGTTTATTCATTTGAAATGGAAATCATGCATTGCAGATACACAGATGAAAAATACAGAGCTTGTACAGTATACAGAAGACATGCACAGTAGCTGTAGGAAATACATTAGTTAGCATATTTCTGCTAGGTTATGCAAAATAGAGCATCTGGGAATAAATGACAATTGGCGTTGTTGGGTTCTTGAAAAGGGGACAGAGACAGCGAGGGAATGTCGGGATCTTGAAAGTTTGGGGGCATGATTTTATGCAATAAATTTTTTGGTTCTAACATTTTTCTGAAAACTGTTAGGGCAGATCTTTCCCTTCTTAGGGATAGGGGGTAAAGCTATCACAACTGCACTTTGGTCCGCAAATAATTTTGTGAGAACGTCGCCGAACCTTCTCCAATTTTTCAACATTAAGCTGGTTCAGTCCAACGAGGAGGGCAGCATTGTATTCCAGCGTTGAAAGGACAGTAGCAATATAAATCTGAATGAGTTGGGACACAGAAAGGCATTGTTTTAATCGCTTTATGACATAAAGACGCTGGTTGGCACGTTTGCATAAATTGTCTACAAAAGTATTCCAAGATAGATTTGAGTCATAAATGACTCCAAGAATCTTTATAGTATTTACAAAATGAATATCACGAGGCACTAAAGAATTCTGACTTTTAGCGATAAACATGCATTGGGTTTTTTCACAATTTAGTACTAGTCCATGTGAGTTACACCAGTCTTTTAAATGATTGATTTCGTCTCGAATTTGGAGTTCGATATCCATTGAAGGGAAGGCAGGTAGAACAATTACAATGTCGTCAGCATATTTAGAAGTCAAGGCATGTGGGTGTAGAGCTTTGAATGATCTCATATGGGTGCAGAAAAGAAAGGGAGAAAGTTTTCCTCCTTGCGGAATACCTGAAGTAACTGGGGTGGTAGAGCTCGTACAATGTCCTAGTTTCACATATTGATGACGGTTCACGAGAAGATCACGGCACCATAAAATAAAATCCTTGGGAAGATCAGCCTCGATTAAGGAGCTGATTAGACTCCCATGATTAAGACGGTCAAATGCTTTGGACATGTCGAATGAAAGTAAAGCGACACCAGTACAATACAACTCGTCCAATGATAATGTTG
Source organism: Prostheceraeus crozeri (assembly GCA_907163375.1). Lineage (NCBI taxonomy): Eukaryota > Metazoa > Platyhelminthes > Polycladida > Euryleptidae > Prostheceraeus > Prostheceraeus crozeri. Next base: position 93,181 of record CAJQUW010002764.1, on the reverse strand, counting down.
TGAAGTCGTGAATGCGGATGTTTGCGTGAAGCGTTTAGTAGGACGGTCTAAAACCAAATTGGTCGGTACCGTATGCGTCAATGAGAGATGACTTGATCGAATCAATTACATATTGTTCGAGGACTTTTGAGAATGCAGGTAAGACCGATATAGGGCGGAAGTCATTATGTTTCTTTTTGGGGATTGGAGTTACTCTAACAATTTTCCAGGCATCGGCATGTACGATTTGTCATCATGTGCTACTAGATTAATTTCACTTTGACGTGAATCCAACTCAAGCATAAATCAAATGCCTTCAGTAAAAGTGTAAAATCGAATAATTCTCCATGATTAGCAAATATGGTTGACTATGTGTAGAGAACAAATCACGACAAAACTCACCTACCTATTGTTTCACTATATTGTTCAGTCACCTATTGTTCACTGCTATGCTTCTTTTCTCCTGCATTACTTTCTCATTGTTCAGTGATGCACATGAAATTATAAGAAGATTAATACATATAACCATCAATTTGGAGGAAGATACCAAGGTCATGTTTTTCATTAATTTACACAGCTGTAGGCCTAAAATCTGAAAATTGATAATTGTGCGCATCGTCATGGACATTCGAATATATTGTCTCAACTATTTTCTATTCCCCGATTCTATCCAGCATTATAGCCAACATATGCATAGTACAAGCTCAAAATCTCAATAATGCTCCCTTTACATCTAAAGACTATCAGCAATATGCTTTCATGATTGTACTCATGTAGGTGTGCTCGTAAAGAATTCAAGAATCATAGATTATCCTTTAAATGCTAAATAAGCAGCAGTGAACGTTTTGATGACATTAGTCGACAAATGGTTATAAACCTTTGGGAAGAACTAAATTAATTTATAGAAGTTCGGTTTAGAACAAACTGCTATCGAAGTATTTCCAGTAATAATTTCATTGAGTTTGGTGAGTACAAAATATAGCTGCAACTGAAAGTAATCAAAGCGTAGAATGCACCGCTCATATTTTATTCTGAAAAGTTTCTCAGTGAAACATGACTTCAAATTTTTGCATTCTTGAATTTTCCGAAGAAGTCATCTGTTAATCATTTCTTCATTCAGTGGGAATGATTTGACTAACTACACTTTGCTTGAAATGCACCATTCTTCATCTCATTCTGCTTTCTAGCTTTTCTTTGTTTACTGCTTTATTATATTTTCTGTCGTCTAAGACCATCAGAGTTTTGCATCACTTGTTCAATTTGCTTCTAGTCTAACGGATGATTCTCAAGAATTTGAGGAAGAAACAGATCCTGTGACTGGAGTTAAAACAAAAAAGCCGAAAAAGCGGCGAAAAAGACTGCCTGCTGAACCAGGATATGTTAGCTTTGAAGAAGAGCTAAGTGATGAAACTGAAGTGGAGGTAGAAGAACTGGTATCAGATCCTGAGAATCCTGGTCAGAAAATTGTACAAAAGCGAAAAGAGAAGAAAAAAGTAAAGCGGAAAGTTCGTAAGAAAATGTAAGGCCAAATGAATAGTCTGCCGTGATCTGAAGTGATTACTGATTCAAGATTTGGTGTGATAAATGGTTTGTTACTGATTTCTGGTTTGTGATTGAAACTCATCGCATGGTGTTTCCATTTTTGAATGAACTTCAGAATATTGTCGCATTATTTTAGTAGTTATCAGTAGATTGTCGTCAAGCAACTTCATGTCTTACAGCAAAATTGTTTTTTTCTTTCAAACGTGTATTTGGCAGGAAAACTTTTTTATTGTTTTAATATACTTAGCTTTTGTGTTATAGTGCTTCTCAATTTTCAATAGTGGTGGACTTACCACTTGCACCGAATGATATTCGGTGTTTTCACGTGTTTTTTTAACAAATGCAGTCTAAAGCTTTGATTAGTGTCACAAATTACCATTGCAATAAAAAGCCATGTTTTATCGAAAATATCCTAGATTTGTTATCAATATCATTTACGTCAAATGTATGCTTTCACGCGCGCATAAACGGATCCATATCCATGTAAAATTTCCGAAAATTTGTCTGGAAAACACTCGAAGCGCAACATATTTTATGCTCACTATTCAGTCAGTTGTGGCCATCATGGTTGACTACTGGAAGCAGCAATATTCCATGGATCTTCAATCTGTCTACTTTTTGCTCAAGAGCATTCAATTTGATGTCAAGATGTCCAAAGCCTTTCAAAAATTTCTTTCAATTATTCGATTGGCCTATATTGCACCAATTTTGAGGTGCTGAGCAAAAATATGAAACTTCGATGATAGCGCTGGCTAGCTCACCAGTTCGTTTTTACCAAGATAAACACCTGACCGGTATACATGACTTTTTGGCTTTTTAAAAATCGTCACATTGCTTTATACAATCATAAAAGGAGACATGATAAAGTTATGAATACTTTTCACTTCAAGAAACTTCAACGACAGCTAAAAATTGTAATATTTTCCAACTTTATGAACTGCATTGCTTCTTTACTTTCCTCCAAGGATACACCTCTTGAGCTGTATTGCTATGTGATTTGTTCTATTCATGTGAGGTGTGAGTTTATTTCCAATTCAATGCCTGTACAAAGTTGGGCGTCTGATGGAACTCATGGCTACTACCACTCTTCTCAAAAACCAGTGACATTAATATTCATTTTTATAGACAAGAGCGATTCTGTTTTCCTGTCATGCTTGTTATGAATGTGAAATAACAAAACGTTGCATTATTCATGTGCTACTCCAACCTGAGAAATCTATATCAATTGATGCATTCTGCTAACTGATTTCTTGCTGTGTACTACACGCGCATTGTCTAATATGCTCGTACAGATGGATATGGAAGCAATTTGTTATGCATGCCTTCATTGTAGCTTCACTTTTTTTTTCTCATTTTGACTGAAAGTCCTTATAAACGGAGCCATTGATTTATCGGAGCTATCTGAACAATAAGCATATGCGTTGAAGATACATGAACTGTCAGCATTGTTTCAGTAGAAATTTAAACTTTAATATTTGTCATTATTGAGAAAGTAAACTTCTACCAGCTATTGCATCTTAATAACTTAGCGTGATAGGTAAGGCCAACTGCATATGCAAATGCTGTGCTATTGAACAGAATGAAAACAATTCCCAGAGATGCAACAGAGGTTAGACGACCTGAGGTTCAACAGAAATTATTGTAAATTTGTTCATGTCATTAAAGTTAATTTTATTTAAATTAGAGCTTTTTGAACATCATCTTGTCTATTGAATAGTGTGTGCCATTCATGATAATAATCTTTTCTAATTGTTCTAACTGCACTTGCAAATTGAAGAGTTCTAGTTGGATCAATATTAAGTGCACACATTTCATGCATAACCTTGCCTAAGCAAGTATTAAATTTATACATTGTTTATTGGTGAATCTATCATGGTCTCTGTGTGCTCTGGTTATGGACGAGTTTCAGTATTTTGATTACGTGATACATACATGTATTTGTACAAACGATTGAAGTTATAGGAATTGTTTGGAATGCAAGTAATATAAAAGTAATTTATTACAGACTTCTATTGAAATCTTTCTGCATGGAAGATGTATTTCAATAAGGAATATGTTAAGTCACAAAAACAAGTCGAATGTGCGAGATGCATTCAATCAAATGAAATACTCACAACTCTTACTCTCTCTCTCCCTTTTATTTATTCTTCTATCTCTATTTATTTTTACTTGAACAAGAATAAAGTAATCATGATATACCAACATCGAAGTCGTTGTTCAAATCTACTTTGAAAGTGCACTGCACACCTGATATGTATATGCAAACAACGACAGTGTACTCTATTTCAAGATGAAACTGGTTAATTAAAAAATGAGGGCAAGAGAGCAGGTGAATCGTAGAGAGTTTTTACTAATCTCCTCACATTATAAATAAAGAAGAGGACAGCGCAAATTATGTGGTTGAGGTCCTTTTCAAACTTGTACAGTGCATAGGACAGCAGAGCGCTTATCTTTGTTTCTATTGCCATTTAGTAAATTGAATATCAGAATAGAAAAACAGTACCAAATAGCAAGTACACTGTTAGCGGTGTCTATGCTGGTTTCACTAAGACCTTCTTTACACTGAATGCCAAGCAAGAATTGTGCAGTGTCATTAATTAAATATCATGGCTTTGCCCAACTTATGCTTTAACCCACATCTTACAGATTCTTCTCGAATACTTCTATAAAACCGCAAGGCCGAGGTGCTAGTGCAGTAGATGAATGGCTAAATACGGCTTTTTCATGTTGTCATTCGTCGTTTTTTACATGCCGTCAGACTCAGTCTGCCAAACATCTAAACATGACAGAATAAAAGCAGTGCCAGACCTGAAATTGCACCACGTGGTTTCCAAGCAAAATAGCCTGTCTTTGCTTTAAATTGCTATATTGCATTATGTTTAAGTTTGATGGCTATTATACTCCTGGATTTTCTCCTAAAATATTCGCTTTCGAAGTCCCGTGATAGTTGGTGCATTACACAATCAGATTAGATTTACTCTGATTATATCCAACAGTGTTTTCTTGTATTCTTCCAATGAAAATTCATCAGCATAAATATCTCATTTGTTTGTTGCTGAATTTTATTTGATAACATTAATAATGATATTCTTGAAAATCACAATAATTTCATGCCTGATCGCTATCAACAATAAATATATCTAGCAACAATGAGTTTGTAAAGAAATATCAATTTCTCGTAGATTAATTCGAAGGGAACGTGACCGAATTTTAATTCTAAACTTTCTACAAAAAGTATTAATTTCCAGCGTCATAAAAGTGACATAGTTCATGGAATATTGATGTCTAAAAAATCAGACTTCTATTAAATCCAAACAGTATTATTATAAAATTAGACTTACCGCAGTACTAAACAATCTATGCTTTGAATTCAATGATGTTCTTAATGATGCTTTCGGTTGCTGTTCGTAACTTTAGTATGAAGTCGAAGCAAACTGAATGTATATCATTTCTTTCATCTTTCTCCATAACTTGCCATGCAACACCATCCTACTTGCAGTTCGTGGTTATGTCTACTCAATGCGCTTAGTTCTCTCATAGCTGAAATATCTTACATTTCAAAAATCCATTTACCATCTAAACGTGTCGTTATTAGCGTTATATCGATAAAAGTAAGGCGCCAAAGGTGGCTGTCTTAGTTACCTCACATAATTGGAAATTTTGCAGAATATCATATGTCGCAAATGAGGCGGCCAGGTTTAGCGAGAATATCTTTCAAACAAAAAATATTGTTTTTGTACATCATAGAACCTTCCTTTTATTTCAAGATAATATTAACACCAATGCTATCATCATTCTTTTTTGTGGAAACATACAGAATAAGAAAAACTTCTAAAAGTGCTAATTCCTCATAACTGTGATCTTAATTATAATTAACATCCCAGGCGTTCTTGTTGTCATGTCACAAGATTCCAGCTGTTAGTTCACTCTCTGTGCAATCAATTGTAGAAGAGATTCATTTTACTCTGAATGAAAGTAGGTTGTCTCTATCACACTGTTGCGATTATTTGTATCAACTAGATTTTTAACGGCTTCAAAAATATGTGAATTGCTTCCATTTGGGGTGACACTGTTAGATGACTGACTATTGAAGTAGTCGATAAAAATGTATTTTGATAACATCATCAGGTACCTCATCAAGTATATTGTCTATTGTGAAAGTTTAATAAACACCAGCAATTATTCATTGTCTTTCAAGTCGCAGTTCAAGGTAACTGGGCAACGACTACAGCAATTTTCTACGGTTATTGACCGTAACAAAAGGTACTTGAGATCAAAAATTGAATTTATTCACTTAAATTAGTTGAATTCAGTTGATGTTAAAGTTATCGTCCATTTATGAACGTGTTATTCTGTCATTTGAATGGACGCTATGAAACATAAATTCCTGATTGTTGCAATTCATTTAGTATGAAATTGAAATGAATGCAACAAGGAAAATTACAATTTGAAAAAAGCATCTGAAAATCGGAGACAATTTTTGTCAGCTGTCCTCCCATGTCCATTGCTATGGGTGACGAAAAGACAAATTGGTGAATAAAGCCATCTGCTTCAACTTTCAAGCTTGCGCGATTGAAATTACTCATTTTCTGATAAAGTGTTGCGTACCCATTAAGATAAGTGGAGAGAAGGGCAGCACTGACTAGCGGCACGCTGAGGGCATTTGGTAAAATTTGGAGAAGCAGAGCCATCTCATTTGAAACGAAGAATGAAGCTCTTCGCACCTGTGTGTTTAGTGTGCTGTTTTGCGTCTACGAAACATGGACTTTTCGCATAGAAGATTGGCGAAGGTTGCAGGCATTTTAGATGAGTTGCTACCGTCGCCTACTGAACATCAGATGGTCAGTTTCACCACAAACGAAGAGTTCCTGAGAAAATTTTCACAAAAACAGCGATTGAACGACGTCATAATCACGAGGAAGTTGGGGTTGTTCGGACACACCTGCCGAGTGTCTGATAACCAAATAGACAGCCATGCTGAGCATGGTCGAAGGAGACAACAAGCGCGGAAGACCATCAAGAGTGTGGACGGATGATGTTAAGCTATGGATGCAGATGAGCCTCAAAAGTCACATGAGAAGCGCAAATGACCGGATTCTATGGAGAAAGATAATTCGTAGGGTCGCCATCGACACCAACGGGCAAAGCGATGCCCAGGGAAATTAAGTCAAAGTCAAGTTGCGTGAAGCCTTGTTATCGGGTAAAATGCGATGATCAGTATTCAATTCATCTCTGCAGAATTTTGCTTAATGTTTGTATTCAAATCTATATTCGAAAATTCAATGGAATTGATCATCTATAGGCGGTTAACTTCATAAAGTGTGGAATTACTCATTTTGCTGTGTTGCGCACATTTGAAAAGTCATAACGGAAAATAACGATTCCATTTCGGTGTAGCGTTCTAAGTTTGCTGACCAGAATTTTACCGCATCAACTGCATTGTAGATATGAGTTTGTAGCTCCATTTGTCGGTTAGATCTGTCATAATGATATGATGACAGCTATGTTTTGAGGGCGTCAATGGCATATTAGAGGGCCGCGTTAGCGGCCCGACAATTTGCCATTGACAGCCCGAAAAATGTAGATGTCATAATCATTGTATGCCATGTTGCGAAATATTTCTATGGTTTCATTTCCAGGCCATGAATTTTCCTGGCCGTTAATGAATTTCTGGGCATTATCAAAGATATCAGTCTTATATACATGGTATACAATGGGTAGCGGAATATAATTAATTTTCATACTGCGTCATTGCTTCTTATCGATCCATGTTTGTTTGTCTTTGTTGAAATGCATGTGCGGTATGTCAGACAAAGCAGCAGCAGCAAAGGCGCAAAAACATCCAATTTCTATATCAAACATTTCCGAGATGCAAAAAGAAGACAAGTTCAAGATGCTTGTTGAAATATGGATAGTTGCCTTTGATGGTTGGGAACGACTATGGAAGCGCTTTGGAAATTCCTAATTTTTCGATTCCGAGTCACTTGCTTGTGATACCACTTTCATCTACTTATTGATTGATTATTTCCTTTTAAGTAATGTCTACAGATATTGTTTCGCATGTTTTGTGGAATTCAATCACATTATCTAATGATGACATGATGCAAGAATACTCATTTGTGAGCTCATTGGATCCAAGTTTGATGACAAGTTAAATTCTGTCATCTTCGACTCACCAACAGTAAACTCACAAGGCACAACAGAGTATAGGAAATCACTCGCCACATGTCGTGTATGAAAAGTCAATTAAGACTGATGTTATGTTGCCAAAATCAGTGTACTGCTGACGACGCAACGAAGTTGTTTTCAGTCTAATATTTCATAATTGAATACAATCCATAACTCAAACTCTGTACCTGCCTGATTTATTTCAAATAATTGCTGCAATCAATCCGAGTCAGAACTCTTCACTTTCTGATTATTGATTTGGTTCATCAGAATGACAGCATGACACATATAATATATGATAAGAATAAGTCGAATACAACAAGCACTTGGTGAAAGCAGATGCCAATTTCAATGTGTAGAGATAATGTATTAATAAACACATTTAGTATGCATCAAATAGTAAACTTAGTAGATTAATTAAATGCAAGTTTATACCTATCAAGATAATTTAGCACAAATGGTTCTGTGATAACTTTTAGATTCGTTGAAGATCAAAAGAAGTGGCAAGAGGAGAAAGAACGGCTAGAAGCAGAAGAGAAAATGAGAGAGCAGGAAACTGAAGAAGCCATCAAGAAATTGCAGAGCGAAGTATGCCACTCCTCACAGAATATATTGCAATCGCTTTAATCTCAATGCTTTCATTTTTTCGTTTCAGAAACCACAAGTTCCTGAACTTGATCTGAATGGACTTCCAGGAGGTCAGCCACGAAATCTGAAAGCAGAACGTGAGTTCTATACTCGTTATTGTTTACTTTTCATGTTCTTCTGATAAACAAATTTGAAATATATCGCATTGTATGCACAAAACTCGAACATAACAAAAGAGGATGGATAATTGGTTGTAGACAATCTCTCTTGCAATGTATACCTCCCTGTGAACTTTCTACAATATTAATGTAAGCAAAACAGTAATTTCTGAAAATATGTGAAACTTGACAAACATAAATTGTTAAAAGGTAAAACGCACTGTGCCACCTTGTCGTTGACATTAGTTTTTCCCTTTTGATGCATGCGTCGCGTCATTTCTATGTAATATCCTAAAACATAGACGAATGAGGCACACAAGATAAGCCATCGTTCGCATGTCGCGTTACGATCCTCTATAAGCCATAAACTGTAAGTCATGTTGCTAATGTTTTTTCTCATGTCAGATAGATAAGACAAGTAGAAGGAGGAAGAAATTATGTTTTTCTAGGATCATGAACAGTGTTTCCAACTGTGCGCGGATGCGCAAAAATGGCGCGGAATTCAGGAATCGTCCACGAAATCTAAGTCGCTTACGCGCAAGGCAGATTTTTATCATTTTGAGTGGTACAAATTGAAAACTGTTTAGTAGTTTGATTGTGATTATCACTAATATTATTACAGCAACTTATCAGCTCATGGTGTCGCACCTGTTTATAAGTTTGATGTCCCCGGAAATCAGGACTGAATGTGAATCCAAAATTTGAGGACTCGCGTGAATCCGAAAAACATAATCCCGATCATGAGTTTTGAGCATGATAAATAATCATGTCTACCTTAAATCAGTCTTATGCATTAAATCATTTAAAACAACTTATTTCTTCATGTGATTTATGGTAGTATGTGAGGCGTTAATACCTATGATTCTTTCAAGGAATATAGATTTTCTCTCAACCCATAGAAAAATGCTATTTTTAATATAATTCTAATTGCTTATAAGGAATGAGTTATTAAATTATCAATTAATTAATACTAAATTATTCAAAATTAGCTAACTCATAAGGAATGAGCCAATTGAAGGCATCAGATTCAAAGAATCTATAATAAAAACCATAATTTCAATAAGGAGTGAGAAGTTCAGTAACAAAGAAATTCGGCATCTGGTGTTTCCACCTTTAGCAGAAGATACAGCTGTAATTTGTCTGTTCATGTTTTCAAACTGAGTCACAGACATCTAATTTTTTTCGTTCGATATTGCTTCCCAGCGGCTGACCAAAAGGTTATCATTAAGGGTCGTTGACTTTAACTTTTTCACATACATTTTCAAATTATCTCACACGTGCTCAATTAAGTTATGATTAGGGTTTTGTGCTGGCCTCTCTGTTAATCGTCGTTTGGCTCTCTGTTAATCGTTCGTTTGCCTGTTGGAGATGTTTCCACTGAACCACTGAAAACCACTGAGGAATGATGCCATAACAGGGCAATTCCGCGAGTCTGATCTCCGTAGAGGTGAATCTAGATCCCTGCGCGGAAATTTTCCGCCCGCCAACTGGAAACGCTGATCATGAAGCATATGCATAAAGAATGACGCGTCAGATCACAACGTCGGTTCTACTAGGTTATATGTATTTGTTTTTATTCGGTTATAGATCATCGCCCAGAGATTCTCAGCCGGACTTATGACTTACGGCCTCCGGCTTATCCTGTGTGCCTTCGTAGTCAAAGGAGGCTTGTGACTTATTCTTAGGCAGCTCTCATTGGAACTTAAGTGCTGGAACTATATTTGAGGCTTATGGCTCATAGCTGACGGTTTATGGCTTATCGTGTGTGCCTCCGGCCTAAAAGTCCTAGAAGTGTGGATATCTTGCTGAATACAGTCGCCCTCTTCGTGCCTGTCTTCTTTTGTTCAGTTCTCTTTGAGGGCGGAGTTGTATTTGCTGTGTCCACTACCTTGCTTGCTCAAACCTACGCACGACGACTGGTGAAAGCGATAAACCCCATAGCTTGTATTGATTGAATTTGTTGAGAATTGTGAAAATTGATTTCACAATGATAAATCAAATTCAATAATGAAGATAATTTTACGATTTATTCATGTGCGCATTTGTGCAATCAACTGCTGCTTCATAGATGTCGAAAAGGTCGAAAAGCTACTCATCTGGATCAATTGCGACAATGTGCTGTACAGTCAATGAATCGTTGTTTTGGTGTACTCTACTCATAAGAATGCGAGTAAACATTGTAAGTGTGTGACTTCAATTGGCCTGTCATTCTTCATCGAGTGATTACCTGAATTGATAATTATGATCGATAATGTTAATTTGATGCTCTCTTCAACGATATGTGAAACATTTGATAACTACTTCAAATGCTCATTTCTGAGGGATGACAATGCTTCATGCTGTTTGCTGCCTATCTGTTTCATCTCGCCTATCAAAATCGAGCTTATAAGTACTTTACCTCAGAATAGGCCTACTGTGATTCTTCGCGTAATCTCATCAAAATCGCTGTATTTCGAACTGAAAACCTAAGTTCCTGGATAGACCATCAACCGTGCCTGAAATATTCGTAGACAAAATCTCTTATAATTTGGCGAAATTGCAAGATAATGTGACATCAACTCATCCCTCTTTCAATTTATGCTATTGACTAAGCTACAATCTGATATTGTCTACATACACCTTCTGTTCAATGGCATTTAATAACTATACAGTAAATTCATGAGAAATCTGTCTTTATTAGACATCATAAGATCAACTTTGCTGACTTGTTTATTCGAGGATCCATGTTTTATCTTTGATGATGTCATTGAACAAGGGATGAGGTGCTGGTGAAATGCATGTGTCTCAATAATGCCATGTAATATCCTAAAATTTGGAAGAATAAAAGTCCTAGAGGTCTTACATTTTGAATATCGTGTGCTCACATGATATTTCAGTGTGACTCTGTTAAGCACTGCAGTGGAGTTATAAGCTGCTAGCGCAGGAAGCAAAAGCGAAGCAAACCTTTTGCTCCCCTGAAGCTGGATGTGAGAGCCGAAACATTGGTAGAATAACATTTAGGAAATGACATCATATATTGCAGCCTTGGCTCTCATTTCGTTATTATGATGAAAATCTACTTTATGTTTCTGCTTTCAGTTCTGAGCAACTGTTATTCATTGCCTTGATATAGCCTGCCGACTCGAAATATCATAAAGTATGATGACAGCTGAGGATTGTCCTTTAACTATTTCAATGATAAGTATTTCATTCAGTTACTTTAGTATTTTACCGTATTGTATCTGCAGCGAGGGCCCGCTGATCGGCATCATCAAAGGGTATCGAGATGAATTACTGTGAAACCGATCATCAAGCGAAAGAGTCATTTTTCCTCTTCAATTATTTCGATTTTCCCCAGATGTCAAATATTTACTCGGTTCATTGTTAATGCACATTTTGCGTTACCTCTGTTAGGATTTTCACTTCTGCATCTTTGGGTTCATGAAACCATTTCAGTTGATGTTGCTGTTACTGAAGTGCAGTTAGTGCATGAAGAATTTTCGTCGATATTCAGTCTTTATTGAATACTACTCGTACGCCTTATCAAATAAGCAGCAAGCAATATTCCAACATTTTCTAGAGTCGATTAAGCGTTCACCCAATGAGAATCACTTCATTATCTTTCATCCCTCTTACACCTTAAACACTGTTTCATTATTACTTTTTTCATTTTTCATACCTGAAACTAATTATTCCATTAGCCATAAGACTCATCACTCGGTGTCCTCCATATTCGTCTCTATCCAGATCTTGTGTTATCCTGAATTGCCAATGATCTGATGCCAACTTGCTTTGTGTCTCATTTGGCCTGTACTTTTAAGGACACCGAGAGGATATTGTGATGTTGTTCAACTTAGAGAAGATCGTCGCTTGCGAAAAAGATTGTTCCTCCTCGTTGTACGTGTTTATCCTTTTATCAGATCTGTTATCTTTGAAAGATCTGTTTCTGACGGTCGCATCAAAAATCAGTTGAGAAGACCTGATGAGCAGACATGTGTTGTCTGAATGGCTTGATCATACCAATAACTTAATTTAGAATAATAGATGAACGCGACTGGTGTTTAGATTCTATGTGCAGCGAATAAGGGTAGTCAGGAAATTTCTAGAAAGGCGTATTCACCTCAAAGCTGTTCTCAGGCAGCACTGTTTCATCTCAGAGTTGTCGTATTCCCGAAGGACTATCAATTGTATAAAGGAAAGTCAGTACCTGTCCTTGCTTTTCATTTCCTTATCTTCTCATTCTATTTTACTGCATTTAAATTGTTTGAATAATGCATAAATACTTTCTACAATCCAGTACGGGAGACATGGATGGTAGTGACAACCGTGATCATCCAGACATGTATCGAATTGTGACGGATGTTCCTTCTTATTCCAAACATATACTCAGTCCATATTTTTCTTGTTATACTGCTCTACTTAAATGCTTGCCATGTTTAGTCATGATTTCGAAGTCATACTTATCCATTTCAATAAGCGAAGAAATGTTGAAAAGCAAAATCAAACCGTCTCACCAGAAGCTCTTATCTAAATATTCAAGTCATCACTTAGGTAACTTAAGTCATATTAAATGAATGATACCTAGTTAATTATGGTTACGATTTCTCCGTGAAAGCATCAAATAATGAAATACAATGACCTGCTAACCATAGGTTTTCCGAAAAGTGAAGCAGATGATGAGGACAGCGAACTGGTCATTCTTTCTACGGCTAACTTGGATGATGGTACCTCACTCGCTGATCGGCGCTCAACTCTACAACCTGAAGAAACATTTGAGGAAGAGGAGAAAATATCCCTTTGTAAGACAGCATGAAAGCTTTTAAAGCCATTAGAAACCAGATTTTGAAGTCATGGTAGAATAGAGATGTGAACCTATTGAATAGTTGTCAATTCTAACACGTGTGAATTTGTCCATCGATGCATGTGTTGGACAGATTGTAGAAGTGTTTCTCATAATGTCAAGTGAACGTGCTCATGATGAAAATATTTTGTGGAAATTAATTAGAATGCTGATAGACTGTTAGTGAAGTGCTTGGGCGAAGGAAAACCCATTAGAATTAAATTGTTTGGTCAAATAATTTGATCAATCTAGAAATAAATTGTTTTTTCACTAGCTCAAATGTGATCATCAGATTTTATCCGATTGATATTCTCGTGAAATTTGAAAAGATTATATGGAAGTTTGAAATTCTGACTTAGTTTGTGACTACATCCTTTAGATGCCATCCATTAGATAGAATCGAGTGTTTGGATGACAAGTGGAGTGTGTAAACTTGATTTCACAACAGTATTGGAATATTTAAATGAATCATATTAATGTTCTTACTCACCACGTAGGCATCTTGATAATCATTGGGAAACAATTCAGACATAAATCTCTCATTTTATACGTCATTATCTCATTTACAGCCAAAGAAACAATTGAAATGAAACTATAAATCAGACAAACATTTATCGGCAAAATTCATGTCCTCTTCAATGTCATTAATGTTGGAATGAACGATAAAGATAGTATGGCGCCACCAAGGTCCCCTTCTTAGTGATGTTATTTCAATGTGCACTTTTTTTTGTTTTGACGATTTCGATCCCCGAACTCAGATTTTCTGTTTAATTTTGGTTTACCCATTGATATTAATGTCGCCTCCGTCGCATGCCTCAACGTTGCATCAGAAGGCCACTGCACGGACACTAATTTTCCATCGAATTTGATTATGTTCTGTAGTGTTTCCAATTGAATGATGATAAAGAATTGAGTTTTTGATTTTTATTTAAAAGATAAATTAGAGAAATTTCTTATTTTGTGTATTTATTGTTGCTACGCATATAAAATGATAAAATGTTTGAATTTACTTCTGCTATAATCAAGTGGCTTGACATGACAGGGCTGTTACGATCTCTAACTTGCATGGAAATAGGCGTTTTCAAGTAGCTTGAATTTATGTTTGAGATGAGTCACACTTTCATTTTCATTGACCTTTCGCATAACATAAACTTGCGTTTCTCTTCTTTAATGGTTTCTTATTTGATATTCAGAGATTTTTTTTAGTTCTTTGCATGTATTGTCTGACACGTCTGGCATCTCTACGTAGCAACTTGTGGCATGTGCTTCATAGGAGTAGCATTTGACTCTTCTGTGCATATTGAGGACGCTGCTTTTAGCTACGTAATTCCTCCACGAAACGACGACATTCAACCATGAAATTGCATGATGAATTGAATATGAATTATATCTCAGAGAGCGTCATGACCAATCTTCTTTCACACAAATTGCGTCAAATCCTGTCAAATTTCGACAACATTATTTATGTTTGCAAAAACATTGTTTTATCATGTGCTTCCATGTTTGCATTCAGTGACTGTTAGAACAAATGCAAACTCACGGACCACCCGTCAACTGAACCAAGCGTGAAAAGAAACACATAAACTACTTAGTATTAGTCTAAGGGCTTAAAGTTTGCCCATCTGGATCACGTACATCCAAATGGTCGAGAAGCTCTTAACATTTATTTATATACTTAGTGAATGACATAGAAATCTTCGAAGATCATAAATATTTCTAATGCATTAACTTAAGAATCAACTAATTATATAGCAAAGCGAGTTTTACCCGCAATTTCATCTGGAACAAACTAAATGTTGAAATCTTCGAGTCATGCATATTGACAGACAACTTGTCGGCTAATTTCATCTAAAAGTGAAGATAAAGCCACGCACGCATTTATTTTGTGCAATAAAGACACGGTTGCATCTTGTCTCCGGTACTAATTAACATCTATGCTGAAAGGACCATGCGAAGAGCTGACATTGACAACTCGAAAATAGGCATTTACTTTGGCGGCAGCAAGATCAACCTACGTGTAGCATGCAGACGACACAACTTTATTACTTTATTGGCAGAGTCGTAAAAGACCCCTTGCAACTGATACCAAGAGTGGAAGAAGCGGGTGAATCCGTAGGACTCTTGAGCAAAACTATAATCATGAAGACATCTCAGATCTTACAGATGTCAGTGTTAAAAGCCAACAGATAAGGGAGGGAGTGAATTTTCCTTCCTTGGAGCGTTGCTGAACAATAATTGTGGCAGCGTAAAGGAGATGAAAAGGCGCATAGCAATTGGAAGGACTGCTATGAGCGGTCTCAAAAACGACATGGAAAGATAACGTGCGCTGTGACACTAAAGTACGGCTTGCGAAAGCAATGATCGTGTTTCTTGTTGCTCTTTGCGGCTCGGAAACGTGTTTTTTCGTGCTAGTGATAGAAAGATCGATGAGCTCAAGCTGTTTGAAATGACGCTTATGGGTTGGAGATTCTTGTTAAGTTTATGGGAACCCAAAAACTTTGATCTTCAGGTCAATGTGTATTTTAGCCCTAGTACTTTCGCGATACATCGTGTTGCATTTTGTTGGGCGTGAAATGCAAGGCATTGCACTCGGGGTAAAAGTACATATTGAGCTGAGGATCAAAGCTTTTAATGTATTTATTAAAATGTTGATTATTATCATTTGAAATAATGATGTTTAATATGTTCGGTTTTCAACAATCTGTTGCATCAACAGTACTGACAAATATTTGTCTCCTAAGAATCGCCGATGTAGCAGAGAATGAATCGATTGCTTAACATTATAACGAATTTGATAAGCATCTTGTTACATTTGTGGAAGATTTAACAGTCAACATAACCAAACTTTAATCATAATATTTTCATTTCTGACACCTGCCACTTCAGTCCTTGTGATAATTCAATCAACCATATCAAAAGTTTGCTATTCCATTGCGGTCATGACCAATTACATCATATTTAATGTTAAATTTAACAAGATTGAATCAATAATGCCTTAATAGACACAATCATGAGGTGATATGTAGGCCATCAATGTGAAATACTCTGTAATTATCCTAAGTAGAGTTGAAATGTACAAAAATTTGCCTCACATTTATCAGATGGGCTATCACGATACTTTTGAAGCACACCTTCTCCTCTACACAAATTGTTGAATTATGTATATAACGATGGCATGTCTGACAGATAGGCTAAAACCGTGTAACAAGATAAAGTATAATTCGAGTTTTTATAGGAATTTGTAGGATATGGATGAAGTTCAAAACTATTGTAGTAATCGGTTAATTCGCCACCCCATGGTAGCTGAAAAAAGTGACGAGTCATCCAATGTGACGAATTATCCGGTAAGGTAGCAATTGCTTCGTGTTGACAGCCAATCATCATATATGCACAGTTGCACACCAACAAGTGTAATCAACTTTATTCATTATTTTACAACTGAGTGACTGACTTACGCGCAGACTCTATAGCTATCTTTGGATGCCTAGCTATTAATATATGCATTACAATGCTGAAGAGCCTACCTGATATCAAGCCTTACTGTCAATCATATGCAGCGATAAAATTCAGTCCATTAATACCAGCGAGTTAAGTTAGACAGATTAAGTGTATTTGCACAAATAGAGTTCAGTCCTGCACATAAAAGTGACCTGAGCGTTTACCCCGACCATTTTTGAAAACAACTATGTAACTAAAGTTAACGTTGAAAGCATGTTCTTTTGAATGTGCCACTCATTGTTTCTACATGTTACACACTGAAAAGTCTAGCGTGTTAGGTCCAATGATAGAGCTGTGAAGCTAGGTGTGGATGATTGGGTTAGCTTCTGAAGCCAACCAATGGATCCAACAGCCCGAAAAGACAAATAAGGAGTCACACTAGCTGGCACACGTCACAGGATTAGATTTCACCATTGTTTTGAATGAATGTGTGAGGGTAATGGTCAGAGTAACTTCGCAGTCAAAAGCGGGAACTGGTCTTTGAACCATATAAGAGCTCTTCTGGGTAAGATTTATAGAAATAAAGAGTGACTCACTCTAACACAACTTAAAGGAATGCTATTGGGCAGTAGGAGTGCCACAGCTGTACAGAATGATCTATCTTCACCGCCCTATCTGCCGAAACCTTCGTTGATGCAGTACGTTACATGTCGTCGATAGCGTTTGAAAGCTGAGAGCTGAAATTCGATATTTACTTTTTCGTTTTTGTGCTTTTTGTTCACTGTTTTTCCACATCTTAGATCAAATAGTTTTAAGACAGAAGTGTCGTTAATTATTCAACCATGAAGTGACCGATGATAAAGTGTTGTAATTGATTTTAAGGAGCATTGATGGCCGTCATACGGTGATAATTTGCAGAAAATTAACATCTTTTTTTACAGATGATATTTTCAGCAGCTTCATTTACTTAAACCTTTCTAGGCCTAAGTAATTATGTCGCGATTTACCTGAAAATTCTGGTTCACTATACCGCTTCCAACCTTCTGACATTTTCGGGTGCTTGTCGGCTTCAATGACATGCAACTTGATCAATCACTTTCCTTACTACATCAAATAGATGCTTTTATGTCGCACGTGCTTGAGAAATTAAATTTGCTCAACGCTAGTAGGAATTAAGGCCGATTTAGCGTTTTCAAGTCTGTCATTTGTAATTGAAGCCAAAAATATCCATTACTGAGTATTTATTGTGCATTGTCTATCTTCATGCTTCCTGGATGACTCCATGAGCTTAGATAAATCATTTTACTCTGCAATGAATGAGGAAATCATTTTTTTGAAACAGGATATCACTTGAATTTGCATTGTCTTCTTTATTTATCTTCATTTGAAAAATAGTTATGTAAAATTCAGTTCGTGAAACTTATCTTTTTGGTTATAGTTCCAACCCGACTTCTCATTAGAATGCTGATAGAATCTGTTTTTAATTGTCTGAAAATTGAAAATGCAAATTAAAAATGCATTAAATGCATGTGAAAGATGTAAAACGATGAAGCTATTCATAATTGAAATTGTTATGAATCCACTTTTACTGATTTTGTTGTCTAGCGAACGACATAAAACCATTGAGATTGAATAATCAGTAGTAGCATTGGCTACATTCATTAATCGCTTAAATACTGCGAATTATGTGAGTTCAATCCCTTCATCAATTGAAAGAGCTGCAATAATCGTGAGTATAAATTTTGATTGTTCTACAGTAGACTAGCGTTAGCATATAAGGAAATGTAATATATGGGCAATTCCACGCAACTTTGAAAAAATCGCTAAAATTTTAAAACTCTCATTTCGCTCCTTTTTCACTCCCAAGTTAATTTATGTTGTACAGTGTTTAAAACCAAATTTGCGAGTCATTTGAACAATTACTGCAGGCGCGACAAATGCATCTCTGTCATGTACTAAACCCTAATATGATTCCGTAAATATCTCTGAAATTAGATAATTCGTGATCTATGTGTCTTATAATTGCAAAGTAACCGTCATTTCAACAGGTAAATTTTATTTCAGTTACATATGGCCTAAGTATGATGATGAATTCAGTTTCATGGATAATTATCGTGTCGAAACTATGACTGTAAAACATACTCGGAAAGCTGTCATGTGAGTCACAGATTGAACATCTTAGTTTTCTACTGAAGCAGAAAGGATGATTTTCAACAATAATAATTGATAGGTATAAGGAGTATCACGGGCTCAATACAGATCAACAATCTTATTCTGATTGCTGCAACTTTCTCTTCGCGAGAAGCTTGCTTATTTTTGTCACGTGAGTCACAAATTCGTGACTCATGTGACATGATAAGTTCACAACCTGTGCTATCTTCTATCCGAAGTCAGTTATGGGGTGCCAACCTACCGTGGTCGCTTGAGTATCCTTGCGCTTAACAATGACATCAATTCTGTTATTTTTTTAGACGCTATGGTTTTCCCAGTGATGTTTTTAATACCATCGTGTACCTCCAATTGGGTACAACCATTCGACGTCTTCGCTTCCCACTGCTTGGTGAATTGACTGTTCGTGCCTGTAAGATTTTTACGATGCCACTATCATCTAAAGAGCGCCAAGAACGACGACACCAACGTCTTAAGGAGAACGGACTATACGACGCATATAAATTGAGAAATGCCCAGTACAACGCGAAGTGTCGCCAGAAGTGCAAAGAACTGATAAACGGACTACCTACATCCATGAAAGACGAGAAATTGTCAACCAAACGAGAGCAACAGCGATTGCGTTAGAGGAAAAGTCTAGAATTATGAAAGCTACGTGTATCATCATCGACTGCAATTTCGAACATTCCTTTCCAATCCCGTCGTTGGTTGAGTAGAGCTAGCAACAAGGTGAAGAAATCTCTACCGAACAGTCCAAGAAAGCGGCAAGCTGTGATAAAGAGACTTTCGTCTGAGGTTCCTCAGGAGACCGAGAAGCATCACAGGCTAACTCGTTTACCCGAAGAAAGTGTCGACAAAACTAAAGCTTTCTTCTATCGTGACGCTATAAGCCGGATGTCGCCTGGGAGAAAGGATGTAATTTGCGCTCGAGATGAAGATGGACTGAAGGTTAAACTTCAAAAGCGACATTTGTACAACACAGTGTCTGAAACATTCATCTTGTTCAAGGAAGAATTTCCTGAAGTGAAAGTTAGTAAATTTTCTGAACTCCGTCCTTCAAATGTCTTGTTATCTTCGGAGACGCCCTCGAACATGTGCCTCTGTGTTTACCATGATAACTTCATTACAGCTATCGACGCTCTTCATTCCGTGCTTCCTACGGTCCCTTCGTATGCTACGAACTTTCCACAAACTTGTGTTCGAAATCCATCCGAAAAAGCATGTTGGTTTGGTGAATGTGATCTCGATGATTGTGGGTTTTCGGCAAAATATCCGCTTTCCACTTCCGAAGAAGTAAACTCGATGGATGTTCGGTGGAAGGTATGGATACAGAAGAACGGCCGAATGGTAAAGGAGGATCAATTCGGCAGTGTGGAGGATCTTCACAAGCATGTGACGGCAATGAGTTCAGCATTTTTGAAACATGTTTTCATCAAGAGAAATCAATCGAAATCTTTCGAAGACCACAAATGTGAAGCTTCTCAACCAGACTCTAGACTCGCTGTACTACAAATCGATTTTGCTGAAAATTACCAATGTGTCGTACAAGACGAGATACAAGGCGCATTGGAATCAGGTCCAAGTCTGTCTGTTCACTTCTGTTATGTGGAGAGCTGAGAACCAAGTTTCTTCTCGAGTGATCGTAAGTGACTGTTTATCTCATGACAAAACGTCGGTCATCGTATTTCTTGATGCTCTTTTGGAGGCCTACGGCACTGAAAATCTCGACCGACTTCGTATATGAAGCGATGGCCCCGCAAGCCAATTCAAAAATAGATACGTCGCTGCTTGCCTACGGTTTTTCAGTGAGAAACATCAAGTAGAAATTGTTTGGAATTACAGTGTCAGTGGTCATGGCAAAGGCGCTGTAGATGGTGTGGGTGCAGCTCTAAAACGAATTGCAGCGACAAAAGTGAGATCACGACATTCCTCAATCAACTCAGCTGATGATTTCTTTCGGGTAGTTCAAAATTCAACAATCTCCACAACTTTTGTCTCAAAAGAAATTATCAAAGAGTGCGATTAATTGTATTCACTCCAAGAAATTATTGGGCAAGCTCCCCCGATCAAAGCAATTTTTTCATTCCATCAAATATATCTGAGTGACAATGGATACGTGACGAAACGTTTCTCAAGCGATAATGAATCGCATCCCTTTGAAAAAGTCGAACCCAATCATCGTTCCACGGACAATGACATTGAGCAAAGCGACATGGCTGCGGTATTCATTCCTGGAAAGCATGACAATATTCGATACATCTGTATGTCTCAGGTGATTCAAAAGGACAATTGTGACGTTTTTGTTCGATTTCTGAAGAAAGCTGGAAACTCGTACATCTGGCCGTTCCTTTTGACGAAGCGTGGATCCCAGAGAAGGATGTTATTATGACAGTGCCCCATCCAACAGTTCTCAATCGCCGAGGTCATCTGATATTCACGCAGGAGAGTGTTCAAAGTGTTATTCATGAGGCAAATGCTCAATCTTGTGCTTCAGTCATCCATTTGATGTAAGAATCGAACTGACTTGTTAGTTATTCATGTAGTCTTTTCTCTATCACCGTGACTTTGAACCGATATTTTCACAATCATCAATTTAATGATGTTGAGTGCACTAACCACAGACATTAATGTACATGTATTCCCTATAATTACCGAAGAATTGTTGGAATCAGTTTCTGTTCATAGTGCATGTACTTCGAAAATCCATCTCATTAAATTGTTTTTTATATAACATGACTTTTTGAAAAGTTGATTGTGATGTCTAATAAGAAATAATAGTAGGCCTAGTTAAACAATAGTAGACGTGCAACTCAGCCAAAGATATGATTTTTCAAGTCGAATTACGATATAACATTTGATATTTCATTAATTCTCTTGTAAACAGCAACAATTAAGTCTCGAAATTAAGGCAGAAACGGATAAATATTCCACTTTGTTCAGACTGTCACAAGAATCACGACAGATTGTCACGTGAGTCACACGAACTTAATGCTCTATAGACTGATAATTAAAAGGTACAGCAATAATATTTCATTTCTAAGACATTCAGATTGTGTTTGCCTCATACAGACAACTTGGTGCCTTAAAACTTACGCCGCGTGTACACTAGTCAACTATGTGGAAGTCAACTAAACATCACTTGACTTTTTCACTCCGCGTACTCGCTCTGTTCCGAAGTTGGTGTCGTTCAACTAGGTTGACCTCCGTGTACACTGCAATTTAATTGACTGGTCAACTAAAGTACTAGGGAAGAATAAACGTTGAATTTTCATTTCCGCACGAGATGTCGTCGAAAGAGGTTGCGTTGGCTGCAGCCAAAGTCGTGGCCGAAATAATAAAGAGAAAGAGGAGGTCAAGGAAACTGTCATGCTGGACAAGAAGGTGGATATTACGAAGAGACAGGCAAGGGGCATCGAATGCTCTATTAAAGGAATTAGTCGTCGAGGATCATGCGGCCTACACAAACCATCTGAGATTGACTGAAGATCAATTTAAATGGCTCCTCCGAAAGGTTGCTCCCTCGATACAGAGACAGGAGAGTGGAGACCCTATTGAGATCACCACTATCTGCTGAGCTAAAACTCCAAATTACCTTGAGATATTTGGCAACAGGTGATAGTTTATCATCTTTGGAATACTTGTACGGAGTTCCGAAAACAACTATCTCACGTTTTTTGCCGGAAGTCACGGAAACAATATGGACAGCTCTCCAGGATTATGTTCAAGTAAGTAGAAAATGAAATTCATAAAAGTTCATGCATGATTCCTAAGATCCATAATACATGTAGTTCTAATCGTCCTATCTTTATGGTCAAGGTAGCCTACATGTAAATGGTTACATAATAGAAATGCAGGACAAGACCTATGGCAAGAGCCAATTTTTATATATGTACTACGAATACAGCAGCAAAAATATCTTAAAATGAAAAGCATTAGATCTATAATTTACAAACCGAATTAGGGCCTACTAATTGCAAAGAAATAGATTACTGAACTCAAGTTCAGCTATTGATATTCTACCTCATATAATATTAATATATCTAAAACGAAATTTAATATCCTGACCGAAATCTTTTATATCTTGCTGCCATGATACTAATTGTATTTTAGCATAGGCCTAGGCCTTGTTATGTCATTTAAGCAGAACGAAAAACTCCAGATCAAGTATATATTACAATTTCACAAGTTCAAATATGACGGTAATTCATTAATGTCTCTCCGTATTAGTCTTAAGCGCCGTTCGCTAATAAGACTTTGAATTTCTTGCAGAAGTTCCACAGCGTTTTCTACTGGGAGCTGATTAAGCTGCATCCCGACACTTCGACCAAAAACGTCAAATTCAGTCTCATGTTTAACAGTATTTGTTACTTCTTCCAACGCAGTGACGGCTCTATCTAAAGAATCATCGTGTAACCTTCTCTTCCTAGATTTCTTCATTGGCATCGCATCAGTCTTAGGTGACGACTGTCCCGGTTGATCGAGCAGATCCGGCTCCTCATAGGTAATATCCTGCAAAAATAGAACGCTGTAATTAACTTTTTGGAATATACGCACATATCTATCTTAAAAGTTGCCGCTAAAGTATGATGCGGTCTACAAATTGTACATTGTGCCTAGAATTACATACATGTACGAGTTTACATACAAATACATTTTCTCACTCGTACATTTCGAAATACAGTAGGCCTACAGCAACCATTTCACAGACACAAATCTTTCGTGCCTTACATTTGTCATCTTCTACAATTGTGATTATAGTTCCTGGATCATCCGAACGGCTTGAGCCTAAATGTATGTAGTATCATAAATTACTATAGTAAAATAATTGAGATCTTAAATGCAAATATTACGAAAACAATGTATAATAATAGTAGTACAAATATAATAGTAGTATAAATATAGTAGTACAAGTAATATAGTAGTGTAGTAGTAATTACATCATCATCATTTACGAACGAAAACTTGATTCTTTCTCAATAAGCTTAATATTTTCATTCGTAATATGTCTGGTCACAAACTTTTTGAAACCAGTACTCAGTTCATGATTTTGATATGTGTTTGTAAATTATGTCCATTTTTTGCAGGTTCCTCGAAGCGCAGATGAATGGGAAGAAGTCAACAAAGGTTTCACGACAAGATGGAATTTTCCTGGATGTGTAGGGGCTATAGATGGCAAGCATGTGCGTATTCAAAATCCTCCCTGCAGTGGATCGCAATACTATAATTACAAAGGGCATTTTAGCGTTGTTCTTTTCGGCATTGTTGACAGCAATTACAGTTTCATTTATGTCGATGTCGGTAACTATGGCAGCGCTTCAGATGGTGGCATTTTTGGAAGAAGCATCTTCAAGGCTTCCCTTGACGATGGTAGTTTAAATGTACCAGACCATTGTCTTTTTGTTGGTGATGACGCTTTCCCACTACAAACAAATCTCATGAAGCCCTATCCACGAAACGGAACTTCGCTATCTCATTCGGAAAAAGTTTTCAACTATCGGCTTTCAAGAGCTAGAAGAGTAGTTGAAAATGCATTTGGAATTCTGGTATCTAGATTCCGAATCTATGAAAGACCTCTGAGTGTGGATGTTGCGACAGTAAGCTCTATTATTCGGTCTACTGTTGCCCTGCACAATTGGCTTCGCAAGTCCTGTGGCGCAACTTATATTTCATCGAAATCAATTGAATCAGAAAATCACGAAACCGGCGAAATTTCACGCGGACCTTGGCGAGATCTACCTACTCCCGGTTTCGAAGATGTCAGTGATCATACAGCAAATAATGCAAAGAAGGTGGCAAAGAAGTTGAGAGACAAGTACATGGAGTACTTTAATGGAAAGGGAGCAGTTCCATGGCAGAATGTCATGGTAGTGTAAATTTATGAAGTGAATATTTTATTACACCGTTCGTTTCATGCATTGCATCAATGACTTATGATGCCAGATGTACTGCCTTACTATGTTTGCGTTTTGTTATTTTGTATTTCTATCTATTATAGTAATATGGAAAATCGTTGTTTTGTCTGATAGTGATATATTCCTAGGCCAGACCTATAGTTCAGGGATCCTACCGAATCAGCTGATTGTGATCCTTTCCGGTGATCCGGTAGAGTGATCTGGTCAGGGAATAATGTTGTTCTACAATCTTAGTGACCGAACAAACGAATTCACCCTACAGGATTTCAAAGCAAAGCTAATGGAGGGGAGAGAAAATAGGCTATCGCAGATCAATAACGGAGCTGTTTATTACTGTGATTATGGATCGCTTTAATCGTATGGACTGTAACCGTTAGAATATAGGTAGGCCTACTGCGTGACAATAAATAGTACAGTAGGGCCTAGAATGTTCCTCATTGAAATACATCAGATAAATTCTACTTTTCATTGTCACGAAGTATGTAAGCTTTTATCAACCGCGGCTACCACTCTGTAGCCATGATTGTCACCCAACTCAATTCAGTAATCACATTTCTGTACCGCATACCCAGCTACAAAGAGGTACGTATAGATAACAGTAGTTTTATAAATTACGGTTAAATGAGTTGCTCGTGGACATGCCATACATAATAAAATCTTATGATAGTTGCAATATACAATAAAAGTTGATGATACCATTGTCTTACCATGTTTGTTTCTGGTTCAGCGAAATTTGACTTTCCCATAAACTGATCCGCCAATGTGAACCATGACATTCTAGGAGTACACCTCCGCGGTACCGGCCCCAGACTTTTTTGATTTCATAATCTTCTTCTTTTCATTAGCGTAAGTTGTTCGAATGATTTTCAATTTGTTTCTTGCCGCTTTCATGTCGAAGCCATCCGTATCAATACTTTGTATCAAACTGTGCATTGCTGCATCTCTTGCATCTCTATTTTTGTGGTTGGGATGCAGTGAATCCCACAAGCATTGATGTTTGGAATACTCCTCCACGAAATTATACGTTTGTTGGGAGCTCCATTTACTGTTATCCATAGCCATTTTGCGACAGACTCGATCAGCGTCAAGCAAAGTAAATGATTCAACAAATAATGTGCGTGGGAGAGAACAACGATGTCCTCAACCGGTGATAATAAATCGATGGAACCTCAGCAAATCTCAGAGAATCCATCAACGAGTGCTGTGAAGTCAGATATCTATTGCCATCTACTGCTTAGTTGACCTCTTAGTTTACCTGTGAGGTAAAGTGATTTAGTTGACTTCTATCATGGAGTCAACTAAACAGAATTGATGCCGCGCGCTCATTTTGGCGCGTGTGACGATGAGAGCGTCGATGTGCGTCTACACCATTTCCATGTTAAGTTCAGAACTTTGAATGTATATTTGCGACTTCATCATTTCTTTATGCGAATATGTCATTTTAATTTCAGATTTATTCAAAACAGTTTACTAATTGATCACTTATTTTTAATCACTTAAGAATTGGTCACTTTAATTTCAGCGTTCATCACATATATTTGATCTTTCAATTCTTATATTTAAGACAATAGAAAATATTTCAGAATAAATCACTTATTTTCAAGAATTCAGCATTTATATATCATCATTGAGAATTAGTCATTTATAATTCAGATATCATCATTTATATTTCAATTACCCAATTTATATTTAAGAAAAGGTTACTTAATTTTTTGATTAGATCATTTATATTTCAGATAAGAATTGAAGTTGCGACTCCATCATTTATATTTCAGAAATCAGCATTTCTATTTCAGAAAACACGAATTAAATTCCATTCTGTCAGTTTTATATTGAGAAGAAATCATTTTTATTCCATCACTATATTTTAAAATTGAAAATATTTCACTCAAAAACAAAAGTTGCCGTTATTCACCTGCTCTTAAGTCTTGTAGAGCTACCACATCGCCGTAAAAACTTGCAGCATGCTGTGCAGCCCGAACACAGACCTGATCATTGAGACTGTTAAGTCCATGCCGTACTTTGTCTTCCAAATGTTTAATCCTGTGTTCTCCAACGCCGACCCCTGCTGCTGGAGGTGGTGGTATGCGCAATGATCGCTTGACCGCCGACTTCAGTTGGGACCAGACCGTTTCAATTGGGTTCAAAGGTGGCGAATATGGCCCCAATCTCAGCAGCTGTGCTCCAGTACCTTGTAATTCATTTTCAATTCGTGAATGACACGGGGCGTTATCACATACGATGACCAGGCTGCCAATATTGTTCCCTTTGTTCGTCCATGTAGTCAAAACTTGTCTGATCCATTCATTGCAAGCTTCATTCCGAAAAGCACCTCTTTACATGGTCATCAGTACGATTCCTTCACACGATATTGCTCCAATGACGTGGATATTTGGTCCACGCGACAATGGTCTGTCCTGAACGGCTCGTGTTCCTTTTCTGCTCCATCCATGCGCTCGTCTTGTGAATAAGTTGAAATTAGTTTCATCAATCCATACTATTTCTTTCCCATCTTGAATGTAACCATTAAGTGCTTCCATATACGCCTTCCTAGCTTGTTTGTTAGTTGGGGTGTTCATTGTGATCAGGCGATGATGAAATTTCTTGATCGTGTATAATTGAGATTCAAGATAATTTCCAACAGTTGAAATTGCAATATTCAAATGAAATTGATCAAGTATGAACGCTTTCAATTGTTTCAACGTTACTTCAGGATCTTCTTCCACTTTGTTGAGAACCACAGCCATCTGCTCATCGCTCAGGATTTTTTGCTTATATCCACCTCGAGCTTTTCCACTTGTCTCGCCACTTCGAACCCATCCGTAGGCAGTCTTCATATTTACATTGAGTGATTTTGCTAGGCCACGCAGGTCTCCACCTTTGTCTGCACATTCGACTATTCGTTCTGTGTCCTTTGGTAGATATTTCTTATAATTTCGATGTTCGACCACTCCAGAATCTTCTATGTCTTCACGGCAAATGGGGCACCTCGGATTATTATCTTCTACTATTTGAGTAAAACATTGTTGATGCAGGTAATGAAAACAAGGCAGTAAACGACGTAAGCTGTCCTTCAACATTGTCGGAAGACAGATAGCACAGTTATCTGACATCTCCATTGTTGCAGACCTTCAGTATGAAATCATTGACTTTGATTACAAAGGCCACTTATACAGAAAATTTAAAAAAAATAAATGATCTCGGATAACTGTTGTGTCATGAATTTCGCTCTCGAATTAAAGTGATTTCTTCTCAATATAAAACTGACAGAATGGAATTTAATTCGTGTTTTCTGAAATAGAAATGCTGATTTCTGAAATATAAATGATGGAGTCGCAACTTCAATTCTTATCTGAAATATAAATGATCTAATCAAAAAATTAAGTAACCTTTTCTTAAATATAAATTGGGTAATTGAAATATAAATGATGATATCTGAATTATAAATGACTAATTCTCAATGATGATATATAAATGCTGAATTCTTGAAAATAAGTGATTTATTCTGAAATATTTTCTATTGTCTTAAATATAAGAATTGAAAGATCAAATATATGTGATGAACGCTGAAATTAAAGTGACCAATTCTTAAGTGATTAAAAATAAGTGATCAATTAGTAAACTGTTTTGAATAAATCTGAAATTAAAATGACATATTCGCATAAAGAAATGATGAAGTCGCAAATATAAATTCAAAGTTCTGAACTTAACATGGAAATGGTGTAGTTGACTTCCACCTAGTTGACTAGTGTACACGCGGCTTTAAAACAAGTTAATTCCTCAGGAATATGCAATCAAACTTAAGTACTTCAAAAATGTCCATTTCTGTGGGTCACGTAAGTCACGCCACTTAAATACACGTACCTCTGCAGCCTGCAACATAAGTAGTACGCCCGAATACAATATGCCTAATTATATACCTATACACACTTGCACTGCATGAGGACTTACAGCCCTCCATCTCTAGATATGCAAATACAGAGTGAAATCGAATTCTGTCAATGTCACATGAGTCACGCTGGAATTGCCCATATATTGATTCAATCGCTGTTTCTTAAACTTGTAATGCAGGTCATTTCTACCAACATACAACAAATCATATGTAAATGTCTTAGCTGCGCTTCAAAACTCACATTTATTTAAATTTTACTTAAATTCTGCATACCGCCTACACGAAAGAAAGACTCCAAGCTAAATGGGTTTCCGAGTATAAACAACGTTCATTTATTCTCTTCGAATAATCGCCGCACCTAATTTTTGATTTCGGCTTTTACTTGAAGCCTTATTATTTTATAAATGGTATGCCTAAAATTGCGGTTATACCTGCTTGTGTGTGACTTTCGATATCAATATTAACACAGTTAATATTAGCAGTTTTTTAATCAAAATATACTTCAAAGAGTTAGCTCAGGTTGGTGCGTTCTATAATATGCTTCACATAAACGCCGCAAAGAGTACTGTAATGGTTGTTTCGAATGAACTCTGCGGCGCTTATTCAAAGAGACACTGAGTGTGAAAATTTTAGCAAATTGATCAGCATGAAAAGAGAAGATTGTTAAAACGATTAGGTTTTGTCAATTACTGATGTCTAACAACCGCAGTTACCACCAGCATCAATCGAAAATTGCGTAATTGAATGTTGAAGCTTTTTATTCTACTTTCTGACATTAAGTTTGGGGAAATTCTGAGGTTCTAATCGATTGAATATAACAGGGAGAGTAGCATGATGAAATGAACAATAGTTTGAAAGTATTTCTCTCTGATGTAGCAGTTCATATGACCATCAATAACCAAGTGAATATTTGATAGTCTCCAGACTGAACAGTTAGTCTCCAGGATGAACTTGTTAACCAGACATATCGTTCAAAGTAACTGTTCTGTATTCATTTATGAAGTCTTCAATGAGATCACAGCATGACAAATTGTTGATCATGGGGAAGAGTGTTTCAATTCATTTCACTTTAATTCAAATGCAACGTTATGTTTTAAATGATTGCAGATCCTGTCTACCTGCAAACACACGTCTGAAATTGTGTTTGAAGTTGGAAAGATAACTACCGATTATAGAGGAAGAGAGTCCGGTCACTCTTTTTTTTGTTGCTTTTAGATCAATGCTTTTTATCAATGCCAGAAAAATGTACGAGAATTTTGATGAAAGTAGCAAAATTGCTGGAGAATTGTACGTGTTTTTTGGAAACGATAATTTTTAATTATCAAAAATACTGAATGGCAAAATGAAGTTAAAGTTGGTTCGGAGAAGGAAATGAAGGCGTGATTAGAAAGAAGCAAAGACAGAGGTTGTCATTCATCAATGTCCGACGAAAACGCAGACTTCTAGAAGATCCCTTGCAGCTTTATCACTTTTTCAGACTTCATATTCAAGTTTGCATGCACTGCTTCTTATCTTGATGCTGTTCATAGGAAATCAGATATCTTAAGTTTGCTCATTTTGCTATGTTACAGTGGTCCTATGTCTCCGCTTTTTTTTACAACTATGAATATCGCTGTATTCTTAGATGACTGACGAATGTATACGTTATTCAAGTGTGGTTCTGATGTGAAAACCCAATTATACCTCTTATGCAGTATTTTTATCTTGTTACAACATTGGTTGATCATCATTTAGATTTTTAGTGATTTTCTGGTAAGTAGCTCTTCAATTGAAGTTAATGAATTATACGTGATTTATTATAACATTTGTGAATGGTTCGTGGAGTTTCTCATGGGATAGCGTGGGCGGACATCTAGATGAATTCGTGATCTTTGTAGATTTTTAGATAACCAAATTTGAGGGGTTTCGGTTCCGATTATCAATCTTCATTGCAAGAGAATGAACTGTTTTTAGGTGCGAAACGAATAACAGACCGATTTTCGCCACCGTAATACTCAGCCTGGAAAACTATGAATTTTAAGATTTACGTTGATCTACATCAGTATTAAGGACTGAGATATTTCCTTTCTGTTTTAGTATCGGATGCTATCATTGAATAACTTTGGAGTAGAATATGATATCTCTATTCCAACGAGTATTTTAGAATAACGACCTAATACGTATCGTTATTATTCCACCATTGAAGCGGGGTGTATGGATTGGCAGAACGAAGTTAAAGCTTGGAGGTCAGCATAAGAACCGTTGGTACTTATGGGTTATCTCCCCCCACGTTTTCAAATTTGTCTAGCATCTGCAAAAATGTATCAATCGCCACCAAACTTCAGATACACGTAATTAAGCATATTTTCTACCCACATACAAAATTTCATCCAGATCGGAGACGTACTTTTTGCATTAGAGACGATAACGTGAAGTGTAGCGATGTCAGCTCTTGATCTGACTTCGTCTGTTCGACGCATTATTGCTACTCGTGTGTGCATTGTTCTCTCCCTCTTCGTCTCATTCACTATTATTTGAAATCTTCCCACGACCATTACCTTGCCACAACTCTTTTAAGCCAATTAGTGTAAAGGATGTGGCCTGGTCATCATCACTTTACGAATTGTCGGGAAATTACTCTGTTGACTAAAGTGCTCTCTGCTCCGACGATGAGGTCAGAAGAAATCAAATAAAGCTGTCGGCAACGCTGCACTTCAAGCTCTCGTTCCTTATTCAAAAAGTTCTTGTTCGACTCGCCCAAATTTTGGCATGTGGGTAGAGATTATCACCTACGTGTACTCAATGTTTTGTAGCGATTGATTCATTTCTACTGATTTTAGACAAATTTGAAAACGTGGGGGAGATAACACATAAGTGCCGAACGTGGAGGGGATGGTCAGCAGCTGAAATATTAGGCCCCAATCCGACTGGATGGAAATGATGGAGACATTATGGCAGTCTCAGCTAAATTTGACAGTGTTAATCAGTAGTTTCAATTTGGGAGCAAATGAAGATGCATGTGTATTTTACAATTTTTCTGTGTAGCAAGCGAAGTAGCAAACGAGCGGGTGCAGACGAAAAATGTAAAGATATTTCTTTAGTTGCTCACAAATTGAAGCTGAATATCATCTCTCTACTTTGCCTCGTTGCCCACTTCACCCAAGTTTACCCAAAATGCTGAAGATGGAGAAGACATCAATCGTAATTGTTTAAACTTCAGACTAAACATCATCTAATCATCATTCTCCGCTTCTGAAATTTGTTAACTAATTTGAATTGCAGTCAACCAGTACACCTAACAAGTCAAAATTCGAAGGCTTGATCTAAAATACAGAATGATATACGTTACTTACCTGTATTTAGCATGATATTAACCTGATATGTAGGCGATAAAAGAGTGGAATAAACTGTAATTCCATCAGCAATTAAATCAACAACTAATATCATTCTATGTGACGTAAATGCTTAATCCGACGTCTCCCCTATTTCAGACCACAAACTGCATGTTTTCGCAAAAAATGTTCAATGTTGAATAATCTCCACGATTACAGTTTTAGAAACCTTTGTGCAGTCGTTAAATTCATCTAAGTCTTTTCACTTCATTTATTGCCCTGCCACAAACTGTTGAATAACAAAACAGTCATCAGACCTGAGATCAAGGCTTCGAGGAAAGCAGAAGGTTCCAAATCTCCAATGCATCATTCGATGCTTTGAAGATCTCTCCTAAGTCGGTTTACACATCTCTGCGAGCAGCTTGGGAATCGTGCTATCACGATGTGTAAGCTACTCGTGGCGATAGATAAACCGTCTTAGGAAGCGGTTCTCTCCGCGAGTGGCTGAAATGGGGGTCGAGTACAGTAGAGCTTCAGGTCTCAAATTGAATTCTTGCGTTTTTTATGTGCACATTCGCTGCAAAATACATCAGCAATTACTTATACTTTTTAATTGATTTTGCCTGTTCTCTTGGATTATTATACTATGATATTATTACACTAAGATATTATTATACGGTACCTCTTGGATTATTCTGAGGTAATTAAGATTCTGATTATTCTGATGAATGATTCTGAGATATTTAAGCACTAATGCTCTTACTAAAGCGGCTCAGTGACCTTCATGAGTATTTTTTCCGCTTTCATTAACTAGTATGACATCCTGTATGTCTCTTCACAAGAATCAGATGACGCAGAAAATTAAATAGAATTACGGATTTGATCATTGAAATATGCATCCGAAACATCAAATCGTGTTTCTTCAGTCAAAATAGTGTATTGTTTTCGAGCTATGTTTCATGATATCTGAGTTAGTCAAATAATGTCGCATATTTATAATGAATGATCCTTGTGTCTTGGCAGTTTATTGGCATCTTATACTCAGTGACAAAAAGAATGAAACAAGTCCTGATATGAATACTTATGACTTAAACTTGGTTGTACTGTACGTTTGTTTGTTGTTTGTAAAAGGAGAACTCGAATGCTTTACTCAAAAACATTTAATTTGATACTCATGATTTTATCAACTTAAGTTAGAAACGGGTGTGACCACCGCGAGCATCCAAACAGGCATCGATGCGTGAGGGCATGGATGAGCACAGTCGCTGGATGAATGCCAGGTCTAAGAGGTTCCACTACTCGATCAGTCTGTCGGCCAACATCTTCAAAGACACTGGTGGGTGGTTGTACCTCTCCCTCACTCTGCGACCAAGTTCATCCCAGCAGTGTTCGATGGGGGAGAGGTCGGGAGAACGTGAGGGCCATTCCAAGGTTGGGATTCCACTGCTTGCTATCCTGTTAGAGACCACCGAAGCGCGATGGGGCCTTGCGTTGTCATCCTGAAAAATCAATTGATTCGATGTCACTGCTGGAACCACGACCGGTGTCACGATCTCGTCGGCATATCGCTGTCCTGTCAATGTTCCTTTCACTACGATTGCTGGTGTTTTTCCATTGTGCCAGATACCGGCCCAAACCATGACACTACCGCCGCCGTACCGGTCGTGTTCCTTGACGCAACATGGAGCAAATCGTTCACTTGGCAAGCGATGAACACGGATCCTACCATCGTTGAAATCGAGAGTAAACCTCGATTCATCAGTCCAGAGGACACGTTCCCACTGACTGTCACTCCACGACTGATGACCTTGACACCACGTCACTCGTCTCCTTCGATGTTCCAGGCTCAGCGGAATTCTCACAGCGGGTCGTCGAGACTGTATACCAGCTTCTCGCAATCTTCGATATGCAGTTCGAACGCTACAGGCAACGTTCCCAGCAACCTGCCAGTACACAATTAGCTTCGGGACGGACACAAATCTGTTTCTTTTAGCTGCTAAAACTAAGCGTGCATCTGTCCGCTTGGATGATACCCTTGGTCTTCCTGATCCGTTCTTCTTTTCCACATTTCCTTCTGCTTTCCAACGACACCACCACCTCCATACAACGACCCTTGAAATTTTCAATTCTTTCGCAACAGTTGTAGAATTTTGCCCAGAACGCATCATCCCAATTGCCATTCCTCTGGTAAAGTTATCGTGCGCCATTTCATAAGTCAAATCTGGTCAGCAGTAGGTGGTGATTCTGTTCAACTTCTAGCTGTTACTGTGATCAATATCAAATTTTGAAATTTGATGGTCCTATATTATTTCCCTTATCATATGGAGTTCAATGGTGATACATAGAAAGCGAGATATCATCTCAAACCATAGAAAAAAATGAAAGAAACTTCCATTCAAGTCAATGATAGTTGGTTTCATTATTAATGTCAGTGAGTATACATTAATCAATACCTCCAAGAATGAGTTCGGCATGTTTAGAAATGCCCGCAATGGCAAGTGAATCACCCTATATATCTTCAAATGTTGTTTTCTGCAATTTGCAGCAACTAAATGTCCATCTTGGATAATAAGCAAATCAAAATTAACACATTAGCCAATCGTCAGGTTATCTATCTCATTGAATAATCTCTATAGCAACAATTGTTAATGATTAAGATATTATCTGCTACACTTTATTTACACTGCCCACAAAGCTCAAATCATACATTTGAATTCGTTATCAGCTTTTCAAAGAATCATTTCTATTATGGTGCACTATTTGTTTTATTAAACATTTGGGCGACTGAATTTGTTTGAAGATGAATTAAACAGATATTGCAATCGGGATGGCAAATATCAGTGTTTCCTAAATATTAGGCGTTTTGTTTAAATATGGTGATGATGTAATCCTAAATATAATCCGAAAAGAACTTTGTGTGGCTGTTTCTGGTTAGATTAATAAGAAAACTTAAGACTTGGACACAATGATGAAACATTGAGACTCCTTTGAACTATTTGGAAGATAGCTTCCTAATATTAATCGATAGTTATAGAATAAGACAGGAAGCATGTGTTTTCTCATAATAAAAATGGAAGTACATGTATGTAACACAATCAACTGCAAGTAAGCTTGAAATTAAAATATAAGTGAAATGAGATGAACTATGAAGTCAAAATCAAAAAATTCCAAGCTGAACATAAATGCGATGGAAGGACTTCCTCGAATGTTTTATCGACTGTAAGGAATAATAACACTTTGCAAATGGCGATGTAAAGGAGGAATAAGGTGATGTTGTGCATGTGATGATTTACTTGAAGCTTTCTTAAAAACTTTCCTGTTATCGGCATGCCGTTGTTTTCGGATATTATCTTCTTCACTGGTGAAGATTTGGTGAGCACACTCGTCAACTTTCTAAAGTCTTATAGACAAGGTTTTCTTAAGTCGAACAAGGAGAGGCGATTCATTTTCCATTATACTACGGAAACAGTCTGGTGCAGGGGTCTCACTCGGCAAAAAATAAAAAAATTGAGATAGTGGCAAAAAATTCGGTAATTTCGACCAGTATTAGTAGCAATAGAATTGAGGCTAATTGCAAAATTAAAAAAGGCAAATATTTCAAAGCACATACTTTCTTTTCAGCCATCATTTACTTCGTTCAGAAGCTGTCGTCATCAAACGGCAATTTGGATCCAAATCAATGCCGCAATTGAGAATTATCGTTTTAATTTTCGAAGCCATCGCCTTATGCTGATGTGATGTCTGAGCCTTGGACACCCCGGAAAATGCTGAATTAATTAAGCGGTCTTAGCTCAGTTGCTGGAGCGATAGGTCTAGACTGGAGTCGTAGGTTCGAGTCCTACCAGCCGCACATCTATTTCGGCAATTTGATTTATCGTTTGTCTCATTTCACTCTTGGTGTTAATTGCATTTGCGATATGGCTTCAGATGTTTTGATAGACATCAATCCCCTGTACTGGTCTTCATATCAGCAGTCAAATGTGACGAATTATTTATTCGCTGATCATAATTTCAGTCACGTTACTGATGTGTGGAGATAATGATCATGCAAATAGACATCCGTCGAATGTAAACGGTCGTAGCTCGGTTGGTAGAGTGACAGGTCTACCTAACCAGTGGTCTTAGGTTCGAGTCCTACCAGCCGCACATCATTTACATGACAATTTGATCCATCGTTTCTCCTATTTCATTCTTATTGTTAATTTGTAACGACCCGGAAAATTTACTTGATTTTCAACAAATATTATTGAATTTCCATGGATTTCTTCCAATCTGAGCAAATATTAGAAATGAAGTTTTAACGTCACTTCTTCTCACTGTGAATTGGCCGGGACTGACATTATCTGCTGCATGTTGTGGTACTTATACTCCAGATCATTCAAAGATCTTTCAATCTCGTGAGTTATTTCGTCTGCGCAGCACTTATTGCGATGTGCAAGTTTAGAGCAAAACTATCAACTTAATAGTCTGTGGTGTCTATCATCTCTTGGTAGTTGTTTCTGTCATTATGGAGCAGTTTTGGGACTCTTCATTTCCACAAAATTCTATGCAGTCAATTTTCTCAAAGATATTAAAAAGGCTGCAAATACTGTTGCAATAATGTTGATTATTATGAAAGTCATTAATTTAACCATGGCGAAGTCCAAGCAACTGAAGCTTCGGTGTATAATTCAGTGAATAATTAAGAGCTTTTAGTGCTTCTTCTGATTGAAAATAATATTCCATCTATTGTTGAATAGCAATGTTTCAAGATTAAGTTTATTCAATGCCATATTTCTGCGAGTAACAGCCATGAATCTCGACCATTTGACAATACCTTTTTTACGTATTTGCTTATACGGGCCCTTACCTCTCCGAATGTTACAGTATATAAGTACGTCTCTGCGGTATTGAAAGAAGTGCAGTCGAGTTCTACACCTTTCAATGTGTACATGTATACACGAGTGCCGACACAGCCATAGTTGAATATGAATGCCGCAAAAGAATAGACTGTGATGTAGATTTCATAGTGAATTTCACTTCCGTTTGTGTCGTCTCCCCAAGAATAGATTAGCTGCTAAAAATATGTACAGTTTATTTGCTAAAAAATATTTACAATAATAGCCTTTATTATCTCACATAACATTCGGTGAAGGCATTACAACAGTTGACGATGACAATGCAGAATTAAGAAGGAAGTGACAATAGCAAAGTGGAGCTAAAACAACAACTTTATTTAGAGAACCGAATAGAAGATTGGCTAAAACGTCGCGTCCTTGATAAGGGAGGTAACAATGCTGTTGATGAATGACGGGTATTTGCAGAAGCCGATCTAGGAACAAATAGTTTGCGAAGTGAATGGAACGTTGATTTAACAATTTTTTCAAAAAATTTCAAACAACTTCTGTCCGCAGTGACCAAAAGACAGCTCTCACGGTTAGGGGGGTTGCCGATAATTCGGAAAACTCTTTTTTTAACTCGCACCAACTCATTAAGCAAGTAACTAGGAGAGTTGCAAAAACATGCGTATGCATATATTAGCAGAGGTCGAATGTATGCAGCGTAGACCTTAAACAGTAAGTCATTTTCACAACCTGCTCTACGTAAATTTCTGAGAATATACATCCTCCTAGAGGCCTTTTGTACAACACAACTAATATGTTCATTCCATTTAAGATTGTTACAAAAGGTTACACCCGGGAAAGAGGAAGACTGTGCACGACGTAGCAATGAAGTCCGAGGTTTCGCGAACCAGCTCGCAGTCTCAAGGTTTGGCAGGAGATGCATAACACATTGTTTGAAAAACGAGATTGGAATCACGTCTCAGCAATGTCTTCTATGAAAAAAAGGATTTGTTGTAAAAGTATACGGCCTGCAGAGTGCATGCATGAGATAGCTTTGATGGAAGACGTACTGCGTAGATTTGGTGAATTTTTCAGTATTGGCAGAAATAGTTAAGATAGAGAGGCCTTGCTGCTATTCAATGTATAATTTTTATTCAAATATTTTGTGGGTAGTACTGCATTATCAGGAATACATTCCTGATGATATCTTACTACCCACGCAATATTTGAATAGCAGGAAGGCGTGTCTATCTTATCTAAAAGCTAATGAACATCAAAAATTCTGCTTAACGAAAATTACAATTCATGAATTCACCACAATTTAATGGCAGAATTGCTTTGAATACTTGTCTCACAGATAGTTTAAAGGCTTCGAGATTTTTAGCAAAGCCGCTAGCCGTAAGGCATTCAACATTATAAAATAGCATTGACTCGATATAGAAATAGTCAGCGATGCATTTGTTGCTCTATTCTGTCGGTTTTAACATCATGCGTCTTTCAAAATCTCGGTTGAATGTCAAATTGATAATTTTTCTGTCGGCTTAATTTCAGTTAACTAACTAAAATAAGGTTTAAAAACAAAGATCATTTAAATGGCAAATTTCAATGCCGATGAAAGTAGCATTCACAAAAGTGCTCAATCTTCAAACTTTGTGTGAGTCGGATAGTCCTTTTTTTATAGTGGCCTCGGCTGCTATTCGAAGAAGCACAGAACTTGAAAATTAAATGTTTAGCTATTATCATCATTTTAAAGGAAAAACAAGTTACAAAATGTTGGAGTGAGACCCCTGCTGGTGTATACGTAGAGGGGGTTCAATTTTGTTCTGGGGAGCAGATTTCGTAACAGATGGAATCGTTGTTTTTTTTGCTGTTGTTTGATATCAAATGATGCGTGTGTGTCAATTTCATGAAAATCCACTTCGAAAAACAAAGAATCGCGGAATTCACCCAAGGTAATACTTCTGGTAAATCAGTATCTCGATGACTTATGAAGCAGATCATCTAGCTCTTTGACCTGTTTGAAATCAGACTGCTTTGAGTGAACTAGATCCCCCTCTTTTGAAACATTTTGTCGCACACGTGTATCTCTAAATTGTCATTTGAATTATCTTTCTCAATGGTCAGTACAAAAGTGATATCATCGGCATATTGAATAACGGTGGTTTCTGCGCCTTCTTGATAAGTCCAACACAAAAGCAGTAAGACAGCCAATTGATAGTGTGCTTTGATTGTTTTTATGAGAAAAATATTCCCCAAGGAATTCGACCATGCCATTTCAACCACAAACCATCCTCAGTTAAAAGTTATCCGATGGTAGGTTTCAAACGATAAAAAGTGTTCAGCTGCCATTCAAAGTTAGACTTACTTTGACTTTAGACTAAAGAATTTTGAAGTTTTCCTCTCTTATTTGGCAATTGCAAAAAAGTGATGAATTTAGCATTGAATTAAAATCGCTAAAATTCAAAGATTTCATAATTTTATTTAAAAATGTAAAAATGCATGCAAGAGGGTGACCCTCATGACACAGCGACCCTCAGGCGTTCCAAACAATGTACACTACATTAATGGGTAAAGTTCCAACCAGAACCGCGACACGACTCTGCGCGACATAGGTCGGGCGCCAGAACGAGTTTCCCCAGGGAACGAGGCCGGCAGGGAGACTTTCACAAGGCGACATGCATCCTTATGGCTACTACGAATTCGTGCGTCGGTCGAGATCTACCTGATTCCTCTTCTTGTCAGACAGGATCAACGAAAAGCGCATGTAAATCCAAGCAGATTGGTGTTTCATTAAAAATAATATTTTCTCCGCTAGTGAAAAGTACTAAGTGCAAAGTTATAATTTTGGCATGGAATGTCTTCAGGTCATTTCCTATCAGGCTGATGTACCTTTGTCTATGAATCTAAACACATTCAGATTTAACAAGCACCCTAATGTCGGCAGACAACATTTAGGCCAATTTCAGTCACACTTAACCACATTCTCACGTACATCACCGATCAGAAGTAGGATATAAAAATATGTACAGCATAGGAAATGAAATGAAGATTTATTCACGTTGGTTTTGTCTGTGTTTTCTTTGAGCCTGTCTGACAAGAAGAGGAACAATGTAGAACTCGGTAGACGCGCAGTCTTATTAGACATGTTGCGTGCATCATTATGTGAAAAACGCATTTTGTGGTCTCGCTTTCTGCTGAAACTCGATCTGGCTGCCGGACTAGCACCACGATGAGTGAAATATCCTGCACCAGAGATAAAAAAGGAACTGAAGTGTCTGAAGTTCATAGCCGGTGGTTCAACCTCAGATTGAAGGCTGTTTTATTGTTGCAATATTAATAGCTCTGCATAATGAGGCTACTAAGGTCTTGATAGGTTTGTCACGCAACCATGCTTTTTCGAGGGTACACTGCCTCATATTATCTCGGTGTGCGTCGTCAGACACGCATCTGAATTGTGTCTACGAAGAAAGTAGCGTTTTTGTTTTTTTTAAGACAAGAGTTTAGAGTTTTAAATAGATCTTGGCGAAGACCATTTTAGGAAACCGCTGAACAGTCATTGAATATTGTTTTCAAGAAGTAAGAGCAATTTTGTAAATACTTTTTCACAATGTCGGAATTCTGTTTCACACTGTCTTACGGTCCTGAATTCCGGTTCGTAGTCGTTCGATCGGGAACCAGCAAATGTATACGTTCACTTATGAGTTTCATCTTTATTTTTTCATTGAATTTCAAATGTAAGATCGGCAACGACTATCGAGAGATTTTTGTCCTTCTGCTTAGAACATCTTGAAATTTTAAAATTGGTCAAGGATTATGCACTTTGTAAAATATCTAAGCAAAATGCGACTAGTCTTCACTTTCATATTTATGTAGCGCCAGCATTTATATACCAAGTAGATATAATGAATTTTTGAATTCGTTGTGTTTTAATTGTTATATAGTCCGTAAGAGCCTCAAAATGAAAGCTTATACATCCGCTCTATATGCAGCAGATATCAACAAATCGACGCACATGATCTCTATGCATAACAACTCCTGATCGACTTGCCGAGACATTATTGTCATATTCAATGAGCGTCATAGTAATGCACATGAAAGATATTGAAATTGATCTTATCCAGAACGGGCCTTTCAAATAGTCGGTCTTTACGTGCCAAAATCTTTTTCTTTTAATTATGTGTTCAAGCAGATATAATGCATCCATTCCATATGAAGAACAACAATTGAAGATATTTCATCTGATAAGAGATAATTTATTAACTCTACATGAAACGATGCCTGTCGCGTTACCGCCCTTGATCATGATGTAGCTGATTATTATTTACAA
Source organism: Prostheceraeus crozeri (assembly GCA_907163375.1). Lineage (NCBI taxonomy): Eukaryota > Metazoa > Platyhelminthes > Polycladida > Euryleptidae > Prostheceraeus > Prostheceraeus crozeri. Next base: position 52,055 of record CAJQUW010002764.1, on the reverse strand, counting down.
TACTGCAATCATAGAAATCTATTTCTAAGCGGCATTGTGTGATCAATGTCATGTGCATTAGTACTTCAATGTTAGTTGAATTCTCATTCGAACATAATGAACTTACTAAGTACATGCAAATTGAGCTTGCATCCTTTTAAACAGTTGATACGCATTTGCATGTAATTGAATGCAGCCAAGTCATACTCACATTGCTATATGGGCGTTTACTCTATTTTCTTGTATAATTGTTCTTCACTTCGAATCAGAACTGAAAAATTTTATGTTTATAATCCAACTTAAAGCGCTTGAAGCGTAATTGTAATAATATAGATATGTAAACAACAAAAGTGACACACACAGATCGAATTGATGATGTTGACGAATGATTCTTATTACCTTATGAAAAGCAATCATTTCTTGCTTTCCTCACATTCATCAGCACGTGTATTTACGTATCACCTGAGAAGTCATTGTTCTTGCAAGAAAAATTGTAACACCCCTTAAGGTTCATTCACACCGACGCGGCGCGGCGCGTCCATCAAAAATGCCTGTTCTCACCCAGCCGAGTGGCGGGGGACACTTCTTATTGCTAAATAATTAACATATTCATATTCCTTGTATTACATGCATTCGAACGAGCCCAAACAAGACACCATAATATGACGCTTTCCCGAGATAGTTAAATGGCGTCTCAGTTTTCAGAATTTACATGAAATCAGATGCAACATTTCAAGCATAATGACTCGAAAATGATATCTAAACGACACATTCTCGAGGAAATGCAGAGACATTTTGCATTAGATTTGCGAGCATGAACAGTGTGATGTAATCAGGTTCTTAGATCTGCAAGCTTCATCAGACGAGAACAGTTCGTTGTGAATTGAAATGTTGCTAGGGACAGTCTATTTTAGAACAATATCTGAGCAATTCTATGATGAGTTTTGGTCGACCAACAGTCTAGAAAATAGGCTCAATCTGAGAAGATCGCTGAGTTCAATATGATATGGTGACAAATAGACATTCCGTCCTTCTAATTTTCGCTAAGTAAATCCGAATCTACACAAATTATTCTCGTAAGTTGTGGTTGCCGTATGATTTAGGGAATATCAGATCAGTCTTTCACTGCCAATACTATAGATAAAAACCAAGTGAAATCAATCCTTTTGTCAAGCTGTCAACACAATTACAAGCTATATCAATTGTTTTCACGCACCGCGACGAGCATGAGCGATCGAAGCGAGCATTTTCATGGTGCCCGCGGTCAGTAAATGTCAGGAAAAGTCAGGAAATTTTTCGGGTCAGTAAAGAGTCAGGAAAAGTCAGTAACTTTATAGGTACTGTGTTTAAATTGTAAAACGTCGGGATTTTTTACAATGAAGAATATTAATGAAATTTAAATGTAATTTAAATTATCAGGAAGATAACTAGAACCATATTTTCTTATCCAGTGTTACATGTATATATTTCAGCTTTCATAACGAAAGGTAAAGTTTCAGTGATTTATATTAGCGATCTTCGAGTTCCGGGCTCTTCTTATTCTCAAAATATGACTAATTCGTTATTCGAGAGGACTGTTATTTGCTGACTTGACTATTAAAGCTCTCTACTTGGAGTATTTCCAAGTATTTGTCTTTAGATATGTATTGTAAAAAGTGCTATGTGATCGTGTTGAAGCATCGCTCATATAAGTACACTATTGATCGAAATACGATTTTTTCATTTTCTTGTTCAGAATTGATCATAATTGTTGCTGAAAGAGGCGGACGATCTGGCAAGAAAGGCGGAAACACAATCCGATATGAGTCTTCTCGCTAAATCAAATGCGTTGCGGAAGGCAGCAAACGAGAAGCGTGAGGAGAGCGATATCCTGAAAGATAAAATGAACGAACTTAAAAAGTCAATTAACTGATTTTCAATAAATGCGTTGTGTCTTAAAATAGATTGATTTTTCCCTACAAATGGTCAGTAAATGTTTCGAAATTTCTGGAAAATTTTTAAGCAAATAGCGCGGGCACCATGATTTTCAAGGAGAAAAAATGGCTGATGTTTGCAAAATAGACACCATCATCATCTTTTTCGTGAAATTTCCTTTTAAATGAAGTGTGCTTGAACTCAATTGGTTGAGAATTCTGCGATCTGCGTCAAATAAACGATATGAAGCGTTTTGATGACTTCACTGTAATGCTTGAAGGAGTATGTATGCTCGAATACGTATGTAACTGGCGAGACTAATTTCACGAAGTTGATAGCAATTAAACGACAGCAATGGGTGTCATAAAGACATTCTATTTTGCGTTGTCTGCGTATATCCGGAGTGTAATTGGCGAATTACTTTGTCAATTAATGTTGTGAAGATGCCTTGATTTGACACAGTTAAGTTTGGGAAAAACCAAGTTTTACTGAATTTTCAAGATCTAATTTTTTTCTTGCGGCTTACTACTTTCAATCAACGCATTAAGACCGATCAACATGTGCTGATCGAAATAGACCGCAAAAATATACTAAATTTTGAAAATCAATAAAACTCGACTTTTCTCAATTTCTTAATTAACTTTGTCATTCACAAGAAAAATGGATAAAAATAGATTCCGAAAGTAAATATAAATATTTTGAAATTTCAGCTGTTTCATAGATTTATTGCTGCTATGCAGAAACCACACAACTCAACTCAGGAAACTGAGAAAATATTAGTTTCGCATTTAAATGACGTATGCCAAATACACATAGTTATATCAGAATACAATTGGTTACAAATGCGTCAATGCAACACTTCAGTCTTTATTGTATCACCGCGCAGCTCAAGCTCACCACTGAATCTACAAAAATTGATTGCATGTCACAAAATGCTGTATTATATAATGTCACTTTACATTTGTCGGGTCGGATTGAATCAACTTGCTTTGGATCCTTTTCATACTATTCCTTGTGATCTTACTAAAGCCGTCTATACCAGTAGGTTGACAACAAAGGTATGTCGTAATGCATTGAATATCTAAAGAGAATGACAATTATTAAGTCAATACAAGACACCAACACATTTGATTCCCCGACTGCACTCGCCAGACCTAGTAATCGAACCGAAGTCCGCGGTGGAGACGAGCTCGCACCTTCTTCACTAGGCCACGCTGACGGTTCAAAAGGAATGCGAGTGAAGGCAGAAGTCATCTCGAAGTGACATCGACAGCTTATTGTCCTATTATTATTGACAGATCGCTATTGCCTTCACTCGCATTCCTTTTGAACCGTCAGCGTGGCCTAGTGGAGAAGATGCGAGCTCGTCTCCACCGCGGACTTCGGTTCGATTCCTAGGTCTGGCGAGTGCGGTCGGGGAATCAAGGGTGTTGGTGTCTTGTATTGACTTATAGGTTTTTCCATTCAGATTCACGTTTATTTCAAGCAATTTCGTTTTAGTGCAAGCAATTTTTACTGTTGCAGTTATTTTAACCAGATTCATTAATAGATCAAGCAAAGTTGTAAATAATCAACCAATTTCGTGCACATGTTTGACAAGTAGTTATTTCAGCCAATTTCGTTATAAGTAAAAGCAAATTATTAAGAAAACACCCAAATTCATTTAAACCAAAAACACATGATACATGTATGTACTCGTACATTTTATTGTACAATTTCTGCCATGCCAAAACAACGGTGCATGTAACTCATCACATGATTGCACATTTGGTAGACTTTCTCTGCACTTCTTGTCTCTTGATCTTCGATGATCGAAGAGGATATATCAGTAAGAACACGTAATCGATGTTCTGCCAGAGAAATTCCGTCTGGAGCGTTACGCAGCCGCTCTTTCGTAGAGTCCTCTCGTAGGACTGCCCGCAGTTTCAGTTTCATCACACCAAAGGCGCTCTCAATGGGATTCAAGAAGGGACTGTATGGAGGTAAATACTTAATCGGAATGGTATCATCTTCAGCGCCGCTCGGAAAGGCTCCTCGATGTACAGGAGCATTATCCATGACAATTGTACCGTTAACGATGTTTGACTCCCGCAAAATCGTGCACAGATTATCTATAAAATGCTCGAATATCTGGCCTGTAAAACAAAACGGTTTAGCTGAAAAATGCAGATATAATATGGATAAAATCGTCAACTTACTGGTCATGCAACCTCTTTGAAGTTCGTAGTATACAACTCCTGCTCGACCTGAAGTTGCCATAACCAAATTGAGATTAGGTCCACGATATCCATTGACTTGTCGAACAGCTGGTCTACCTTTTAAGACTCTTCCTCGAGTACGCTTTGTATAAATATTGAAGCATGTTTCATCAACGTCATAGTGATAAGTTGACTTTCTAAGGCCCGTGATATGCTCGGAACCGACAAGGGGAGTTGTAATTGTTCCCTTATCTGTTCTAAGGTAAAGTCGGGGTGCCGTTCCACTAGGTCAACGATATCAGACACCACATTGTCTGTCAGTTTCAAGCATTCATCACGCCTTCCTCCCCTTCTATCGCTAATACTACCCTCTCGCAAGTACAGGGTGGCCATAAAGCTGCGCACCAAGATTTTACTTAATCTTGTAGATCGCTTTAAATGACTTTTAAAGGAGAAAAATGCATAATTGTAACCAATAAAATTAAGAAAATTATACACTGCTTCTAGGTATTCACAAATGTTCAAAATTCTGCACACCAGCAGCCACACATCAATTGAGTCGATGGTGAAAGTTATGGAACACTCGATTCAGGAAATCTGAATCACCGGCAATTTCCTGACAAGCATTACGAATTAGAGTTCGCAAAGGATCCAGGTCATTCATGCGCACGGAATATACTAAGTGTTTAACGTATTCCCAAAAGAAGTAATCCATCGGATTCAGGTCGGGGAATCGAGCAGCCCATTCGATCAATCCAATGAACGAAGTTTTTAATCCAGCCAGCCGCACACTATCAAGGCATAGTGCGGAGGCGTTCATATCCTGCATGAACTACTCAGGTCGTCCTTCTTCAATTGAGTTTAAGTGAGGGATAAGTTCTTCTTGCAACATAGTGAGGTACTTGTTGCCGTCGAGCGTGGAGTCAAAAAGAAGGGCCATAAAACATTGTCTTTCCACAGACCGCACCAGACCATTAATTTCGCACCACTGTTCTTTTGTGGGTTGCATCCAGTGGGGATTCTCCCGCGCATAATATCGGCAATTTTCTTTATTCACTTCACCATTGAGATAAAAGTTGGCTTCATCACTAAAGAGCACTTTCCGATGCACCATGTCAGGATCTTCATCCCATGGGTTTTTAAACCATGTCGACATTTCCATATATCGGTCAGGATCGTCTTCGTACAATTTTTGGAGAATCTGAAGTTTTTATAGATGAAAAAGTTATTCTTTGAGTATCTTCTGCATCGTGAGCGTGTAATGTTGATTTCGCGAGATGATCCACGCACGGATTTTTTTGGACTTTGCTTAGTTTTATCGAGAATGGGTGTTCGTGTCGCATCAGATACTCTTGGACGTCCACTTAGCTATGTGTCGTGAACGTCAGTTTCTTTGAACTTCACAAGTAAACGACCCACTGCCGTGTGACTAACATTCATTCCTTCATGCTTTGAATTGAACGTTTCAGCAACAGACCAGTTTGTCGCACCCTCTCACCCACAAAGTAAGATAATTTCAACTCTGTGTTCAATTGACAAGGACATGCTCGCTGGTTGTGATTAAGAAGCCAATGTAGCTTCCATTTATCTTGACTCCCTTGCTTTTTTCAGAGTAATTCTCATTTTGGCAGTCGCGCGATCATCTGCACCAAATAATGTTCATTCATGAAGTTAAGAGAACGAAGTATACTCCACATGCGCACGACGAAACTAGGAATTTCTATAATAGTATGATTGAAGCTTAAAGTTTGGACGTACGACGTAGGTCAGATAAACTTTGGTGCGCGACTTTATGGCCACCTTGTGTTTTGAAACTATAGACCGTGATGTGGAAATATTGATGTTAAGAAGTTTAGACACTTCAACTACAGTCCGTTTCATAAAAAGCGGATCAGCCTAAAATTTGACTAAATAAAACATAAGTATGATACAGAAAGCATTTTTCATGTTATTTCATGTCCCTAATATATTTAAATGTCCTTATATAATCTGATAAGCTATGATACAGTAACGGTTCTTAAGAAGCTAATATTTTGTGACCCTACCCTTATTGTCAATGACATTACCAATTCGTCTAGGCATTGATTCGATGATATCGTTGATTTTTGACTGATCTAACTTTCTCCACTCTCTTTTTAACAGTGACGTAAGTTGTGATACGCCATCTGTAGGTAGCAGTGAACGACGAACGTTATGTTTTAGAATACTCCATACATTTTCTATGGGATTCAGATCAGGAGAACGAGCTGGCCAAGATAATGTCCTAAGTCCTAATTGAGACTTGCATAAGTTGACTCTACTACTCTTGTGACACGTAGCATTATCATCCATAAATAACCAAGTCGATGGATCACCAAGTTGATCTGTCATTTGGCCAATCTTCATTCGTAAAACATTCACATGGCGTTCAGAATTCATGGTTCCTTGCTGTATGTGAAGTTCAGAGCGGCCATTGGTCCAAATGCCAGCCTAAATCAGTAGAGTCGCACCACCTTGTACCCGGGGACGATGTAAATGTCTCGGAATTTCCTGGTCAGATTTCATCCATAATCTCAATCGACCATCACTATCCTTCAGACGGACTGATGCCTCATCAGACCAGACAACCCGATCCCATTGATTTTGCCAGTGAAAATGACTCATTGCCCATCTGAGACGTCTTTTTGTATGCTAATCTGATAATTCGATCTGAGAGGGCCTCTTACAGCTCTTGAAATTCGACTCAATAAGTCTTCTACGAATAGTGGACTTAGAAATAGACGAGACTAGTGCAGCCATCTCAGTTAACGAGAGACTTGGATCAACTTTAGCAAATCTCAAAATTAGGCGGTCTATACGTTTGAATGTTTTGCGTGGACGGCCAGAGCCCTCTTTACGACAGTCGAAAATCATCATTATGCCATCGATGCACATTTGTGTAAGGGACATTTAGTCGCTTGCTTGTAGCTCGCAAAGAAAACCCTGACACTTTTCCTTTGGTGAATGCGATCTCGTTATTGTTCATTTGTGCTTTGTATTGTTTTCAACCGGTAAGAGATAGATTTCTAGCTGAAAGCAATCAGGAGTGCTGCCAACACCACCGCAACGAAGTCAGGAAGCTATGGAACATGAAGTCCAGTTAATCACATGTAGCAGTTACATTATTGTTGATGAATACTGGTGCTATACTGGCTCTGATTGACCGATTTTCTTTATTTTTGTTTTGCTTGACAGCTTTTGGCTTGTAGAACAATATATTACATAACAAAGGAAACAAATGTAATTTTATAAGAGTGAGGTATGATTTTGTGTAACATTGCTAAATGAAGATCAAATTATCTACTACTTTTTTATCTATAACAGGAAAACAACTCAATATTCATGCTTGAAATTTCCAACAATGATATTAGTAAGCACAACTGACATATCTTTCAAATTTCAGAGAAATTCGTTCAAGTTTGGCGGAGTTCGACAAAGTTGAAGTTAAGGCGATGTTTAAGGGTGATCCATTTTTTATGGAACAATCTGTATGTCTTTTCCCTCTTCCCATGCTATGACAAGGCGTTCTTTCAGCTCGGTACTGACATTGGCATAAGGGCTACGCAGAATGGACATTTGAGAGCTGACTGAACTGCTACTGCCTCTGGTAGTCATGATTCTAGTGCTTCCTAAAGTGCAGTGATTGCGAACGAATCTGATTGATATATAATGAAGTAGATTGCGTTGCGTATGAACACCACTCGTATCGACGAAGAAGCATGCGTTGTAATGAATTAGCTTGAACGAAAATCGCCAAACGTGAACTAGACTGAAATAAGCACGAATCTTATTGTTAAAATGAATTTGCTTGAAATAAAACGAACATGCTTTTAATAACATTGAATGTGGATGGAAAAACCTGTAATAGTTGTCACTCTCTTTAGATATTCAATCTATACCAGTGATTCTCAAGGTGGCCATGTGACCCGTAAGTGGCCCACGGTCTTTTAGTGTTGCACCTGGTAAGCGAGGTCAAAACGAGTGTCAATATTTGAAATGAGACGATTATTAGATCAGAGTTTATCCGGCAAATGATGAAAGACACATCTTTTAAATACCGCCTATGAATTGTGCACCTTTAAACTGGAAACTGATGAAAATGCACCACAACAAGGGAGTCATTGAGACTCAAATAGTTTGTTGTATTTATTTTTACAGCTTCAATTTTATATTACATTCGCAATGAAATGTTGATTCTAAGAAAGAAAATGATTTTCACTTATTACTTTCTTTTCTATAAAGCTCTCTTTTCATGTTGATTCAAGTAGCATGGTTTTACCTTGCACTGTGGCAAAGAGGTATATTTATAAACAGATTTTATAGATGTCCTTATTCGCAGGGGTTTATTAATTTTCAAGCTGTGTACAAAGCTGGCACCTGATGATTGCGTGGTACCGCATACTTTACTGCCAATATTTCAAGTATTCGATTTATAAACATAATAAGCCTTTTTGATTTACTCATTTTCTTATTTTTCAAGCAATTCCTGCAGAAGTAACTTCGATTAAAAATTTTGGGCCATAGGATATTAAGCGGTGACATGCGGTGTCTATGTCATGGGAATCTGACTTTTCACATTGCTTTATCTGATGAGACTAGAAAGGACAATAGCTGTTTGCTGATGGTCATTTCACCCGCTCGGTCACGCACTGATTTATGTCAATGTTGATTTTCAGAAGAGTCAAATTACTGAAGCATACATTAGTTGCAGATTCTTGCCATAAGGCGATGTATTGAAGGCTATTTTGTCAAAGTGCTCTTATACTTAAAGAGAAATCCCCGCAAATATCAGTGAATAAAGATTGACGAAGTAGGATGATAGGATTCTTTACTGTATTTAGAATCATATTTTTTACAAAATGAAGTAGTAGTGTCAGCATTTACAGAACATCAAGCGAATCAACGTCGTTTGAATACTTGTTGTCTATGACAAAATGAATATAACGCTAATATTTATGATTTTCAGATAATTTGTACATGAATTACGTCTAATTCGAGAACTGCGCGAAACTCAAGTTCTATTTTCAGACTCGGACGTCAGATTTGACTCCCATCAATTTAATGACGTCAAATCAGTTAAAAAGTAACTCATCCTTGTTTGGGAATCATTTCAGGCGCCGAGCTGAACCGAAAATTGGAGGAACTACGTCAGAAGCGCGCTGAGATCGAACGAAGGCGAGAAGACATGATTAAGAAAGCGCGTCAACTTCAGATAAAGACCCAGAATCGTCGCAATCAAGGTTTGATGTTTTTCAGATTTGCTTTGTGAGATCTGTCATGTAGCTGTGATGGTATATTTCAGCACGAGACTGGTGGAAGAAAAAATATTTTGAAGAGAAGAAGCGAACGCCAGGTCTTGAAGAACAGGTTAACAAATATCGTTTAGAATTAGAAGGTATTCATCGGAAAATAGTCGGATCAATGGAATCTAGTTTGAAAGAGAAACGACTCCTCCGTTCCAACAACATTGCGCCATCGGAACAGGTAAATGTTTCAATGAAAATGTTTTTTATTTATCACGAACCTTTTCTAAATTCATGTTTGGTTGATATATATTCATGATTGATGATGTATTCATTTGCTTGTCATTGCGGAATCATTTTGCGAGTTTCATTTTAGGTTGACATTTATAAACCAAATCAAGCAAATGTATATTTCAAAATAATGAAAGTCAAAATATTGCGGAAATTTCATATCTTTAGAACAATGACTTTTTGCGGAAGCAGTTCTTAATTTTGACGCTACGTTTCTAGACATTTATAGAGCTGCCAATCTTCCACCATTTGGCGGAAATTCGTCGAAAAGGAGTCTGAAAAGTCGACTCTCGTAGATCGAGCAAAAAAATGGTGGGGTGGTTGTGTAACTGCAAGCAAATTACGATTATTTTCATTCAGGGTATGTTTATGACTTAGGGTTGGAATTACATTTAGAGGTCTTACTAATCATGCACATTGTACATGTGATATATAATGAGAGTATGGGACATTTCTCTATTGCAATAAATATGTCATCATCTTAAAGAGGGCGCTAATGGATGTAAAATAATAAGAATTCTCTTGCCACATTGTACCAAATGCATTGATTGTAATTGCTGCAACAATTGATGTTTGATGAAGAAGCCCAAATTCCACCAATTGAAATCGGTTGCGCGAGCGCATTGTAGTTCAGTTGCTGGAGTAAGAGGCATAGGGGTTCAAGTCTATCAGTACTCACATCCTGTACATGGTCATTCGTTTCAACGTATATTCATTTCTTTCATTTTGTAAGTAGCGAATGGATATGAATTTCCTTCATAGTGTTCAAATGTTCAACTGAGATAATTTCCAATGAATTATATAAGAGAAATTATTTGTCTGCTTCCTTTTACTTTTCAATTGAAATATTGATGATATTCACAGTGATATATTTTTCGGTACACAATATAAGGAAGATGAGCTGTGTTTATTAGCATGTGACTTTCTTCCAACCTTATTGACTTGCTTTTGACCACTTCTGAAAGTGAGCACGTAGGTACAAAGTGAATATCGAAAGCTTTTAGAATGCACTTGGGAACTCTGAAAAATTGACCACATCGTTATCACTGATTGGTTCAGACAAAGTAAATCCCTTAAACATGTACATGCAGATGGATCCATCCTATTATATGATCTTGTTTATTAACAAGCCAATGAAATAGCATGCCACCCTACTCGTCCGAGCAAATTATACATACTTGTACATCAAATTTTACTAATTATACATCATATAAAATTAAAGCTCTTTATGATGCATAGAAAGGAAATTTGTCTCCTTTCTACGCCAACTTGGAGACTCGGGTGTGTATCTTGTGTAACTATTTTGTATTGCCTTTGCATGAGCTCCTATAATAGTTTTCTTGTGTTCTATTATATCCTCTCGTGTTATTGAAGCTATTTCGTTGGTTAATTAGATTGCTTCTATTTTCGTTTTTATTGAAAAGTCCAACAATAATAACTTTTTAGAAAAAAATCGAGTTGCCCTTGCCCCTGTTGAAGTGACATACGGAAATTTGGGAAATTTGATTGAATATATTTATTGAACTTAAGTCCTCTTTTTTCTAAAAGGCTATTATCAGAAAACGCTCAATGGCGGTTCTAAATATAAGGCCAACATTATTTGCAGCTCATATTATGTATGCCTTAAGGTGCATCTGCACTGCTCTAAAGAAGTGTCTGAATTTTAGGTTCACATGTTACAATTTTGATTTTGACACATGTTGTTTAAAGTTATTTTATTGTTTTTTTAGTTGATCTGTCAATTAAAATTAACTATTTATTCGAAGAAAGGAATCTACTCCCAGATGTGTTGACTTCATTCTTCCTCTTGTTTTGCTAAGTTTTTCCATTATAGGATCTGAGTATTTAATCCCTTTTTTGGAATGGTTCACGCAGGCAATTCTTATATTATTGATTAGACATTAATTCCGGAAATTTATTGCCAACGCAAATGATGGTGAAATTAATTAGGCTAAGGCGCTAAATAGGAAAAAATGGCTTTTGTGAAGCATGCCGGAATAAATTTCTTGCCAAAATATATACAGCAAATAAAATCACACGTTCTCTGTTTTCAATATCTTTGAAATCATCTTATTTTCTTATAATTTAGAGCCGCCATTAACCTTTTTTGTGATAATAACATAAGAAGAGTAGGACTTTAGGTCAACAAATGTATTAACGACATTTGCCAAATTTTCTTATGACACTTCAACAGGGGCAAGGGCAACAGAGGATGTAAACGGTATATGTATAACATTTCTTTTAAACAAAAAGAAAGTATGATTTACCAACATTTTAAGTTAAAGCATAAAATGAAACCAACAAATGAAGATATTGACTGTGAAATAATGCAAGAAAAGTTTAAGAACGTTTGTGAAAGAATGGCAGCTGAAAATTTCTTTATTGAATCTCGCAAACCTGAAATTAACATTGCACATCATTGATTTTTCTTATAGGCCTTCATCCATCTACATAGACCATATAACCTAGAAATTTTTTCATGGCAATTATTTCCTCCAATCGTATAGATATTTTGTCCTGCCATTGTATTAAAGCTTATATCTTAGATCTATGTATTTGAATTGATTTTCAGATAACTTGTTCAGACGAATTTTAGACGTGATCAAGTGTCATACGAAATATCGTCTAATAAAAATTTTATTAATTAATTGGTCTAGTCTTATTTCTCTTTTATAAATATACATATATACAAACAAGTAACACAAAATTCAAAGCTTGGATATCAGAGGAACTGAAATGCTTGTTAATGTTAGGCTTCACAGTGCAAATAAAATTTAGCAAAAACATTGCAAATAAAATGCAACAGATCGTTTAAGATATGGTTGAGTAATACAAATCGGCTCAATAGCAACTGAGGAAAAATGAAAACTAGACAACTCTTTTCTGACTCTTTTAGCTTGAATCTCAATGATAAATGGTCTCCGCAAATAAATGTTGCTATGATTTCTGTTTCTGCTGAAATTATTGTTAAAGCTGTTATTTAATTTCAGATGTTTTTCTACTATATATGAGTTGTATATCCATTATTTATGAATCTTGATTTCAAAAAATTCAGACCTTCTATCATTTGTTTGCTAGTCGAACAATTTCTGTGCACTCTCAGGAACTCTGTTTTAAGAAAGTTAATCTTTCTTTGTTCAGGAACCCAACTGTACCATGGTAAAAGGTGTTGCCCTTGCCCCTGTTAAAGTTTCATACGAAAATTTGGCAAATTTAGTTACTGCATCTATTGACTTAAAGTCCTACTCTTCTTAAGTTGCTATCACATTTTATTTTGAATTATTTATTGGAAACTGTTTGAGGGTCGTTTCCAGAAGACAATCGCAAATGTCTTTTTTTGAAAAATACATATTTAGAAGCGGTAAACCTATCTTTATGCCATATCTTACTAATCAAGAGATATCCAAAAATGTAAAATTAGTCCAGATAAGAATTCATAGATACCTGTGAGTTGTGACTAAAAATGCTATGTTTATTGTGAGACAGACCTTTTCGGCATTCTTGCGACTGTTTTCGAATATGACCAGAAAATTATCGACTCAGAATAGAAGCTATGGGCCATGGGCCCAACTAGACTAACATGTTAGTGGATCAATCACACAAGAATTTTCTTCATAAAACCCTCATGAAGGGATACTTTTCTCCGAGGACAAAAAAACATCGCGAATGTGTCATCATATCTGGATTTGCTGAGCACACGTTTACGAGACTGATTATGACCGCCAAATTCAAGGCTCTAGCCTATAGGTCGACAACATTGATAATGATGTTTTTTGAGAAATTGTGTACATTTTGCGAGTGTGTACATTGGCGAGGAATTAAATACTCAGATCCTATGATAGAATAACTTAGCAAAACAAGAGGAAGAATGAAGTCAACACATCTGGGAGTAGATTCCTTTCTTCGAATAAATAGTTAATTTTAATTGTCATCTCAACTAAAAAAGCAATAAAATAACTTTAAACAACATGTGTCAAAATCAAAATTGTAACATGTGAACCTAAAATTCAGACACTTCTTTAGAGCAGTGCAGATGCAACTAATGGCATGCATAACATGAGCTGCAAATAATGTTGGCCTAATCACTAATTAAAACGAAAGACATTGGAGGACTGAAAATATGATCAATGTAATTAGCCAACGAAATAGCTTCAGTAACAATATATGATATAATAGAACAAAGGAAAACTAAAGGCAATGCAAGATATTTGCACAAATCTAGTACACCTGAGTCTCCAAGTTGGCATAGAAAGGAGACGAATTTCATTTATATGCAGCCTAACAGACATTTGTAAATCTATGACTCATTTTCATTGAGTTTTGAAAATAGGTATTCTATAAGGCCAGAAGGGCAAGAAAATGTAGAAATTCGAGGCCGCGAAGCGGACGAGGATTCATAGAATAGCTTATCCTCTGAATCTATGGCAAAATGTCCAATAAACAATGTGATTATACGAATATTTCTCTAAAAATTTATCTTTGCCCTCCCAGAAGGGCAAGATAAAAATATTACCCTGCGACATTTTTCATATCATGGCAGATTACCATAACAGATTTAGAGGATAATGTAATCATTCCCTTGAGAAGACTCACAGAGCTAAACAGGTTGGGGAAAAGTTGCTTATTAATGGAGGGTTGAGAGGGAGAGAAAGTGAGGGAGAAGAAAGTAAGCTTAGTAACAAGTTAGGACTGACAATTCCTTATCTTTATAAGCAGTCCCTCTTCTAAGTTTGCAGCGCTCCAATTTGTCCCTACGTAAACGTGACCCTGTTTTAGATTTTGGAGGATTTTTGAACCCTGTATTGGGAATTTTATTTGAATTTTTCCTTTGGAATTTTATTTAGCAGCATTTACAAAGTCATTTTGAACACAATCTAAATATCGATCTTGCTTTCATTATCCTCATTTTTGCAGCATGTGTTGGGCGTCCTCATTTGTAAATATCAACGTTTTACTTATTTTCAATATTCCAAGATTTAAAGTATTCTGTCCCCATTGACACTATCATTGTTTGCTAGTACTTTCAATAATAAATAAATCAGATCGCCTGTCAAAAATGCAAATCAGTCGGAAATCCTTCTAAAATTGGCTTTGTAAGCATGCATTAGTACACTTAGGCAAAGTGTAACAAATTATCTCATCTCGATGCACCAAGTAGTCTTGCAGATTGACAAAATGAAGTGACAGCAATAACTGACGTAATATAATGCAATGACTGGCCGTTATAATTCAATATAAATCTAAAAGCTTTGCCGATGGGATTGTGAATTGTATAGATCATGATCATAAATTCACATTAATGATGATGAAATGAGAGTTTCCTGCTGAAATGCGACCAATTCTAAGACAAGAGGTTATAGAATTCCTTCTCACTCAGTAGACGCAAGCAGACAGGCAATTCTTGCAGCAGTAAAATCTTTGACATCAGTCAATCTTTTGTCATCCAAATCTCATGAGATACGAATTTTTTGTATATCAGAGGGATCTCACGGAAGGATTTTGAGTTTAATTATTTTTTTCTTACTCTTGTACATGTGTATGGGACATCATGAATGCGCTGTGTGTATTGAATTTGACCAAGCAAAGGATGCCCTAGATGTGGAGATTGTTACAGGAAAATGAAGGATTGGATTCAAAGAAATATGCATGTATTTCTGGAAGATTTATTAATTCAGATATGTGCTACTATTTTCTAAATGTCTCAGAATTCGACATCAAGATGGCAGTTGACAGTTTGAAGGATAACGTCCGCCATACACTATCGTTCAGATGGGTAATTTGCATATGATTGGAAAATGAATAGGACAGGAAGATGACAATTTTTGTTGAGGAAGAAAGGACAGAAAGATGGGATGGATAACATCAATAGCGCCTAGAATGAGGGATTATGCTTGAATATTTAGTTAATGTACATGGACATTGTATACTGTGATACTCAATCGTGATTGTTGTTTGACATTCAGATGTGTGCCTGAGTTGAATAGACGCAACCAGTCTGTGGATTGTGCTCAAATCGTATAAATAATTCCTATTCCGGGTCGATCTGTGCATGAATAATTGCTAAGTTGCTGAACTCGTCTATCTCATGGTCATATGAGGCCTAGTGCCTATAGTTGCTACATATTAGCAAGAATGAATACATTCTCATCATCATGTAGATTAGTTTTAGTCGGGTGAATGAGCTTCTGCCAACAGTTTCTTCAATGGAGCTCTACCGAAATCAGTTGTCAAAAATTAATTTGGATGTTGCAAGCTGTTCTTGCGATTCTTATGTAGAAGCTATTTCGACAACAAATCAGTTGTCAAAAATTAATTTGGATGTTGGAAGCTGCTCTTGCGATTCCCATGTAGAAGCTATTTCGACAACAAATGTGCTTTGTCTGACTTAAATAATGAGCAGGTTGGGCCGTACTTGGGCCGAAACATTTGACTTACGTTCAACTCTGGTGCATGTAGGATCAGTGCGCATAGCAATTTGAAATTGACTTTGAAAATCAAATTTTTAATGGACATGAGATCAAGGATATCCACAATGCGCAGTAATAGATAGCCAATTCAAGTCTGCACTTCAGCCTTTCCTTTAATCTGAAAAGAACAGCCTCACCGTGGTAACAGCTAGCAAATCAAAGCGATATGTCGAGTGACAGATGGCACAGCTAAATATCAGGTCCGTATCTCCATTTTCTTCGTTTTCCGCCTCGCGTCGATCGACATTGTTTTGAAGAAATGCGAATGACGTATCGATTGTATCCGTGTAACAAAGCAATATCATCAGAATCGTGGCACCGCATGTTGACTCATTTCTTTGATGAGATTTCCGAAATTTGCCAGAGCTTCACTTACTTGAACGATCGAGTACATAGCTGCTCAGATAATCTTCACACTGGAGGCGGTTGGCATGAGCAGCACTATGAAGGTTGCTGGTCATCTTTTCCTCGGAAGCCCTATCTGACGAATTACGCTTAAGGTGCAATCATCGAGACAGTCTTGCTGTATAGGCCTAATGCCGGCACGTGGACAATGACACGCATTCTATAGTCGAAAAGAGCGCATTCGCATTTGCTGAGAACTTTTTAACGTGCGCTGAGTATTGCTATTGTCATTCTCAGACCTGCGTTAATGAATCGCACTGTGAACAGAAGCGAAAGGTTAAATAGGGAGTGTCTGGTTGTTGCTAAACTTCTCTGTAGACGAAGGAGTCAAGTCCTCAACGGCTCCTTCTTTAGCATCGACAAAACAAAAAAGTCGATACATGGCCATAGAAAGACCTTTCTTCAACTTCTATTTGTGATGGCTAAAGATGAAGCACAAGATCTTACAGTTCCTATCTGTTATTTTTACTTACATGTTGATGCAATTGTAGCGCATTAGAATTGAAATTGAATAATATTAGATAGCACCGTAAATCTTAGTGGGGAAATGCTTTGCATTTGAACATGTTAAATTCATCGAAAATTGAAGGACTCACGGTCACGTTGGCATGCTGCTTTAGTATTCGAGCGAATTATTCTTGCAAAATGATAGTAAATAAAGCAAAAAAATTGGTAAGTGTCTTTCCTCTTAACATAATGAAATCAATTTATAAATTTCTTGTGATTCGAGGTTTGTCTTTGAAAAACTGTTGCTCTATCTTATAGTATATTAGTCCATGTCCCAATTCACATAGAAAATAGTGGTTTATCTCTTGTTTTTAGGACTTCTCGGAGCAAACTGTAAAATAGGTTCTCAAACATTGATCGTCGTTAGCTTTTCGTTGATGCTATTGCCGTAGTTACATGTAGTTTTGTTAGGTTTGGTTTTGTCGAACAGTTGATAGCCCACGTTGCTTAAGTTATTCATTCCATATTATTTCAGCATTGAAGTTAATGCAACGACTAAATTTTATAAATGTCGGTAATGTTGAGTTATAGTCTTTGTTCATTGTCGTCTTATTCGAAGTTTATTTTCTATTAATGTGTTTTTATGTATCTGATAACCGTGTTCATAAGTTTATTAATTTATTTTTACAATCACTGGAAGCAAACGAATTTATATTGACAAACCAGAAAGTAAAATTCACATGTGACGGAAGGAACTTTGTCCATCGCAAACTTGCACATAAAGGAATCTTAATTCAAATTATCATAAAAGTCAGTTTTGTTGTACACTTGCTGATGCTACTCCTAAAGGTTTCTTTTAGAAGCGTATAGACATTGAAGCAGAAACTACAATTTTTAGAAAATTCCACAATTTTCAAAAATCAGCCAAAAATTTTGTTGGGTCTGGTAATTCGTCCAAAAATTCAACAAAAATGTAAAGGGGATCAAGATTTTCTGAATGGCATGGAAATAGAGATTCTGTTGATCTTTTGCGAGTTATTCCTTGATGATTGAATGTAGTTTTTTCAAACATTCTAAGACCTGTTAACCGAATAAAATATGACATGAAGCTTTGTTGCTAACTGTTTGTTAATGGGCCACTAATAGAATCTGACATAAAATTAGATTTTATCGTGCCATCTCATTTTTGAAAGCCATGAGACATTTTGAAAAAGATGTTTATTTTTTGCCTTGGTAATCGAAAATAGTCTGCATCTCTCCTCGGGCAAGAAGCTGGCGATGAAACGTTTTGGTCTTAGCAACAGTTGGTTTTATTGGAGAACACTGAGCATGACGATGTTGATGACTGTAGATGCACTCTGTGATATTCGTATATCGTGTATATTCATCAATTTGACCGAATATGTTGATCAGATTTAGAAGCTAAGGGTCCGTTCGAGGGGTCAAGCTCTAAAGTTCAATGCACCAAGAATTGCCATGTATACAATGAAGCACAACTTCAGTACATATGGACCAGTAGAATAAACGCCGTTACTTAGTTCCGTCTATCCGCTTTGGGGCGGATTGTAGACACTGCAATGAAACGATATGAATTTTGCCGAAAAGTTTTGCCATTAAGTTTCTAGCAGTTTGAACTGCTACTTTCCTGAGAGGCAAGAAAGTTTAGGAGCAATTATGTATTTCATTACAATTTACTGATTTTAGATTTCCATTTATATGAGGAAATGTTTACTGTTTAAATTTGTTATAAATTTAGCTTCCTTCGAAAATAAATGAACATCATCTCGTGACTATCAGTTTGGTAAAAGAATTTCGGGCTGTCAAGCTATTCAAGCAGCTATCACTGTAATTTTTAATGCTCAATTTGATCCCAACTAATTTTCACATATTGGCGATTATAATTAATTGGATTGTTTCTCCTTACACCGTCAAACTGTGATCTTTATAACAGATTATTGCTGGGTGATCCAGTATCTGCGGACCAATGTCGAATGTAAGTAAAGCATCAGGTAAAATTTTCGTCATCAACAAGAAAAGCAGCATTAAATGCTAATTCTTACGCCAAAACCTGCATTTCTGTGCAACCTCTTTCGCTTATTTCCTTCGAAATTTGAAAAGAATTTTGTGGCTTCCACAGAAAGTGTCGCCTGTGATCTCATGGAGACGTAAAATTAGTAAATATGTTGATTGAAGAGAACCTTATGTTTACTTTTACTACTTCCATCTAAGTCGTACTGCCATTGATAAAGACAACAATAAATCATAAGAAAATTATGACGCCATACATCGGTCGCTAGGCAATAAGTACAACTTCTGATCGCTGAAATACTACTTCTTTAACCCTTAATGCAAATTTAAATACTTCTACTGTTTTCATTCCTTAGTAGTGTGATGAAATATTTTTCTGATAATAAAATCAAATTTTGTTGCTGCACTTTTGGAACGTATGCATGCTTGAAAATGCAGTCGCAAATGAACGTTTCCAAAAATGTTTGACAACATTCTACCCATTTTATTTCTTTTGAACTATTTTATTGCTTCATTAAAACATCTCAATATGTATAAGCAATGAGCATCTATTACCGATGCGAATTAATATTTTGCTGCGTGATATTTGCATGTCATGGTGTTAAATATTTCTTATCAATGATTTTATGAGATGTATCTTTTTCGTTGATGCGGACGCGGCTAGATAAATTCCCATAAATCAAAATCTGCTCGTGGCCGCTAAATGAGTGTTAATGCTGATAATATAACTGATCAATGACATAATATTCAATCAAACGTATAAAGAAAATTAACTGAAACCAAAATTTGCAAACATCAAATTAACAAAAAAATCTAAGAACCGTCAAAAAATATCTGATCAATTCCAATCAGGTGTTTTAGATTTTGTAAATTAGGCAAAACAAGCAAAAATATATATATTTATATACTGCACTAATGCATAGGTTTGATAAAGTGTAATTCAGAAAATCTAAAATAAATGTAGAGTCTCGGCACATTTAGCAGCTAATATGAATTTAATATATTGTGATTTCTGTCAATCTTGCTGAACGAATCGGAATATAGTTGGACATAGGCAAAAGCACATCAAACCAACCAGACGTAATTAAAAATAGGTTCCCACGTTGCAAGAATCATTTCTGCAGTGGGTCTATGCCATGAATTACTTTTAGAGATTACCGATCGAATTTAATTACCAGTTATCGCTCTTGTGTTTTCGAAGTAGATTTTACTTTATCTACATCATATATGACTTCTCGATTGCTCCTCATCGATCACCAGATTAACTGCAGAAACTGACTATCAAATTTGTCATTCAAAAAATATAGCAGGTCCTTAAAGAAATATTTTCACTCAGTTGCTATGACAACTGATTTGTGACGGTGAACTTGATTCTGTCAATTAGCATCAGTCGCTCGGATAGTCTGAGCAACAGATCTTGATTCTGGGGTCGTAGGCTCGAGTCCTACCAGTCGTACATCCTTTGTTGTTTGGTAATCTGATCTGTCTTTTATCTCATTCAAATAATTCCTCATTGCCACACAGCAGCGTCCATTTGTCGCATAGTAGGGATGCAAGAACTCACAGTCCAGCGTTTGCTAACTCACTAGCACCCGTAGTTACGCGACTGACAATTATATGTAACCGAATTGTCGCCAAAGTTTTTTGATCTATGAGTTGCATGAATCATAGATATCAGATTGCCTGACCAAAGATTTTTGAGGGCACTTCTAAATATCGACAGGCAATGTATCAGCCATTTGGTTTGTCCATGGACGTCTAGATATCTATAATATATATTCAGAAGTTGAGGGTTTGTCACAATTCTCAGTACCTTCCCAAGATATTTATGATTGCGAAACATGCTTTGTCAACCAACAAATTAGTCCGGCAGCCAGAACGAATTTCTGCGGGGAACGAAACCGAAAATGATACTTTGACAGAATGATGTACACCATATGTCTACTACGAAAGTGTCTGCCGCGTTCTGCCTGATTTCTCTTCTTGTCAGACAGGATCAAGGAAAAACACATGTTAATCCAAAGGAGTACAGATTGCAGTTTTTGGCAAAGATAACATTTTCTGTGTTTTCTCTTATCAACTGAAAAGCACTAAGTTTGGAGTCATATTTTTCGGCATGACATGTCTTTGGGTCATTTCTTATCATGTTCATGAAGATTTATCTGTGTAGCTTAACACATTCAGGTTTGGCAAGTCTCCTGCTGTCGCAAACAACAACATATTGGCCCACATTGAACCACATTCTCGCATACCTTGCCGATCAGAAGCATGATAATATCACATACACATGGTATGAAATGACCTGCGGACATATCATGCTGAAAACGATGGCTCCAGCACAGAATTAGATTAAAAATATTTAATTATGTGTGCTCCAGACTTAATGCTTTTCGCTAAATCAATAAAAACATAGAAAAATCATTTTTGCCAATAATGTAGGGCTGCTTCCCATTGAATTAACATGTGCTTATCTTTGATCGCGTCTGAGAAGAAGAGGAACTAGTTGGAACTCAGCAGACGCGCAGGTTTGTGGTAGTCATAGGGTGTACATCATTCTGAAAGTCGCATTTTCGGCGTCGTTCCCTGCAGAAACTCGTTCTGGCTGCCGGACTACTTGTCATCCTTATCAGTCGCAACAACTAGGTGAAAGTGAATTAGCACACGCTGGCCTCTGTGACTTCTTATACCATCACTGAGTGAGTATCATCACACTTAACTGATTTCTATGAGCTACACCAGGAATCTAAACTTATGAGTTCCACAATCAGATCCACAATGAATGAGCTTCAGGTGAAGAAGTCTATAGACTTTTCCCTTAACCAATGACAGCAGGGTAAAAAATCTAAAGATGATCTTACCAGTCTAGAGTTGCTGATATTTATGGAGAAAATTCTTTGAGTTGTGAATGTCTAGAGTAGTCAGAAATATGTAAATAATCATTCGCCTCATAGAAATTTTAGTCAATCGATCAGAACAGCAGTAATTGAAAGTTGATTTAAGTAAGTAAGTAGGTATATTTGTATAGCGCCAATCTGCTCTTGCGAGCTCGCTAGGCGCGAAAATGTACCAATTCAGTTCATGACAAGACACAAAAAAAGTCATTGCACAATATAGAGTCATTTGATGTTGAAGTAAAAGAAGATCTATAAGTCCTGAAAGTACAGAGATAACTGCTTCTTAAAAGTTAGTGCTGACGGACAGTGTCTTAGTTCACGTGGAATTTGATTCCAGACGAGTGGGGCTTGATATCTAAAGGCTCTCATGCCTATAGTCGTCCTGCAGGATGGCTTCTTGAGAACACGCTGGTCATCAATGGATCGTAGGTCTCGCCTCGGTCTGTATACTCGGAAAATGCGGGCAAAATATTGAGGACAGTTGCCGGTGAAAAAAGAAAATGTTAAGATCGAAACTTTGCGTTGAATTCTCTTTTTTACTGGGAGCCAATAGAGCTTCTTCAGCAGTGGCGATGCTCGATTGCGTTTGGTAACTTAGAAGACAATTCTTGCGGCATGATTTTGCACTTTTTGAAGTTTTTGTAGAAGGGATTGTGGGAAACCAGACAGGACCGAGTTGCAGTAATCAAGCTTCGAAAGTACAAATGCATTCATTAGAATATTCGTCGTGCGTGGGGATAGATATTGACGAATGGAAGCTATGCGTCTAATGTGGAAATAACACACTTTCAGCACACTTGAGACGTGCTTTTTGAAGTTCAATTGCTCATCCAGTACAATGCCGAGGTCAGTAACATCCGGAGAGAACATAGTTTTGATCCCATTCAAAAATATTGAGTCCGGCAGCGAGACTGCATTCTCCCCATTTCTAGGTCATAGCATTAGGAGTTCAGTTTTGCTGTCATTCAGGAGTAGTTTGTTTTGGAGCATCCAGCTCTGCACACTTTGTAAGCACTCTTGAATATGCTGAGTGAGACGGTGGATGTTGGTCAACCCATCGGACATATATAGTTGAATATCATCAGCGTAGATGACATGTTGCGCAGAATGCATGTGGATTATGTCAGAGATGGGAGATATATATAATGCAAACAGCAGCGGTCCAAGGACGGATCCCTGCGGAACACCGTATTGTGGCTGATATGGCTCAGAGAAGGAGCTGTTGATGCAAACTGTCAAAGTTCGTTCAGTCAAATATGATTGAAACCAGGTCAGAGCTGTCCCACTGACACCAAATCTTTGTCGAAGTCGGTATAGCAGGATGGAATGGTCTATTGTGTCGAATGCGGACGATAGGTCTAACTTGGCCAATATTGACACCAAATTCTGATCCCGTGCTGTGATGAGCTCATCCACGACAGTTAGCATCGCGCTTTCGGTACTGTGATTTTTCCGATAGGCATATTGATTGCAATTCAGAAGGGTGTTCTTGTTCAGATGCTCAGATAGCTGTGAAAATACTATCTTCTCCAAGAGTTTTGATACAAATGGTAAATTTGTTATAGGTCGGTAGTTCTTCGGAAATTTGTTCTCACTTGAACCTTTCTTCAGTTTAGGTCTGACGATACCGTGTTTCAGATTTCTTGGGAAGATACCACTGTGAAGACTATCATTGATGAGGAAAGTTAGATATGGAAGGAGTTCTTGGAGACAGTCCTGCAGTACAAACGTAGGAATTGGGTCAAGTTCGCATGACTTCCGTGAGCAGTTGGGTACAAAATTCCTAACCTCCTCAGGTGTTACTGTTTTGAATTTTTCCAGCTTCCCACCATCAAACTCCTCTTTGAACGATGGTGTTTGGCAAATGTGGATGGAGTCGATATTCTCGCGAATGGCATTCACTTTATTCTTGAAGTGATCTCTAAACTCTTGAGGTGAAATTGAAGGATCGCTCATACTTTGTCTTGAGCGGCTTCCAGTACCCATCAAATCATTGATGATGTTGAACAATTGTCTTGAAGATGAGCACGAGGAAATCTTGTCTGTCATGTATTCTTTTTTAGCAGTTCTCACCAAAGCCGATACTTGGTGTCTGGCTTCTTTAAAAATTTCGTGATCGACTTGGAGTTTGGTTTTCCTCCATTTTCTTTCTGCTCTCCTCCGTTGTTGTTTTGCATGGCGCAGCTGAGAACGAATGACATTATACCACGGAGATATCGAGTGTTTGTTTATGATCATTTTGCTCCTCAGAGGTGCGTAGAGATCTGTCAGCCGGCGCAGTAGTGCGTAAAGTTCCTCCAAAGTTGGATCATTTAACTTGAGCAGATCCCGCCTCAGCTCGTTTTTGAAATTGGGAATATTTATTCCAGAAAAGTTACGACATGTTTTCCACACTACCTCAGATTTTTGGACTTCAACGTTCAGAGTGCAGATGACAGCAAAATGATCGGACGCAAGACTTTGTATGACTGAACAGTTTTTGAACAAATTCTCCTCCAAGCGACATATCATCCAATCCAGAGTGTGACCCTTTTGGTGTGTAGGCTCGTCAACCATTTGTTTCATTCCAAAATTATGCAGAATATCTATCACTTTTGAAACTGATGGCAAATTCGGACAGTCATAATGAAGATTAAAGTCTCCAGTAATTATCAAATTACCCTTCAGATCGTTGCAATATTCCATTAAGTCATGAAGATGTTGTATAAAGATTCCATCAGTCAGCTTGTTTTTAGGATTAGGTGGAGGACGATATAAACATATTAAATTAAGCCGTGAAAAAGGATAAGTGATAGTCACATGAATCAGCTCAAACGAAATATGCATAAAATCGAATTCTGATTTGATGGAGATATTATTTTTTATTGAGTCGCGTACAACAGCAGCAATGCCACCGCCTCGAGTGTTCCTTGGAAAAGAGAAGGCAGTGTAACCAAATGGAGCAAGATCCTTGCATTTTGCTTCGTCTCCTTCAGAATTGAGCCATGTCTCGGTAATAAACATGAGGTCGATATTATTCTCTATTATGTGATCATATACACAACAGCGTTTGCTGAATTGATCAGCTGATTGCGCATTAAAATGAGAAATAGTAAAACTATTGGAATTGAGACTCTGTGGACATGAGAACTTTGACGATAGTGCGTCCTGTTTATGTCGATGATCAGGTTCGCAAAGTACCACATTATTTGAGGTACTATACTGATAATTAAGTTAGGTAGGTAGCTCTCATGAAATTTGAGGTGACATTCGGGTAGGTTAGCAAAGAAAGTTTCCTAACCACAGGAATCTTTGGTCACTATTGAGAATGATGACAAACCAATGTCCAATACAAATCTGCCTGCCGATAGTTTAGAGACACTTTCGGAAACCTTTGATCACTCAATCTGAACTGTGATTCATACAACTCACACATCGAGGAAATGATGTCAGTTTGTCAGAAAGCTATGGTGACAATCGGTTACACCGCACTCGACTGAATCCATGCTTGTTGGGAAACCTATAATTACCCAACATTTGTTACTACGCATACTCCCTCTATAGTTACCAATAAACATGGATAACCTTCCAGCAGTAACAATTAATCGAATTTGAAAACATTTTCAATATGCAAGATATGTTTTTGACACTTTTAATTTGAACGCTTATTTATTTGATGGAATGATGATACACCGTTATTATCTAGTCTGTTGAAGCGCATGTCTTTCGCTTTGTATCAGTTATATTTTCATGTTTATGTCTTCTATGTAGTCTTTCTTGCTCGTGCATCTCTAATTAGCTGAAAATGAATCATCGAATGATTTCCCTTTCCAGGCCAATCGTCGTATCCAAGCTACTCGTCTTCAGCATGAAATTGACGAACTTCAAAGACGAGTCGACGATGCCAAAATGAGACTGACAGCTGAAATAAAGGTACAGTTTGTACTTAGCTCTGCTTGCTGAATGAAATCAGGTTTTCATTTCTTCCTGATCGATAATTTGTTAATTTTGCATAAAAAATATATACATGTGCACTAATATACATTCGGTCACATATTTCAATTTCTTTGTATTTAGCCTACTAATATGGAGAGTAGCATAACTTTCAAATTGTTTATGTACCGGGTGTCCCAAAATTCGCGCAAGCTGGTGTTGTTCCTGACTTAAGTTTTATTATTTACATATGCGATTAGACATAGAGCGGCATGGCATCACATGGCATTTTTCATTTCAATACGTACTGAACTTCCTGATTTAATCAACAAATCTAATTAAAAAAAGAAGCACCCGATTGCATAGTGTTATTTTGTTAAATTGGTAAAATTGTTAATAACATGTTATTCGAAAAAAACATTTGCAAAACGACAATTTTCAATTGAAGATAATGAATGATTAAATGCTTATCCTCAACAGTCAGTCACCTACTCCAAACGAAATGAGAGGCCTCATTTTATCAGAATCGATGGCTTCGATTAGTAGCAATCCTCTGTGGCTACCAGGATACTTGGTGGGATAAAGTAGTGTTATGCACGGCCTTCACAACATTACAGATAATGCAGACTTTTTCAAATATGGTTAGCTGTCTGCTCCGTATTAAGTTCAAAATGATGGAAAAGCTGAAAAGCAAGGCAACTTTGTAGGCACACAGTACTTCTCCTGAGGCAGATTTGCCATTGTCAAAGTGAGGATCAGCAAGTTCAATTGGCATCTTTAGATTAAAGTATTGAAGAAGATTCAGACTACGACGAAAGGTGCAAGGCGTTAGGTACTAGCAAATAGATTTATGCGCAGATGATCGCTCATCAAATGACCTGCGACTCAAAGACAGTATGGACATCAACGAATTTGCAACCCAATCAGACATTCACATCGAGTACCAGAAGAAAGGAGGTTCATAAAAGTAGTATATGGTATACTAATTATGTTCCTTTCATGCATTTTTGAACATCATTGCGCAATATTATTAAGAAATTAAACATGAGATTCCCCAATTTGCACAATAAGTTGATTGTGTTTGTGATTAAGCTGAAGGTAGTGACTATGGCTGTCCATCCTCGGTTTCTTTAACAGTCGATCAATCGAGTAAAAAGAGTCGACAAGTCGAAAGACAAATTTCAGGTTTGTGCACCAAGCTTATTCACTTTCCTTTTTCATGATTCTTGACTTTTGCTCTTTGTGATTTTTACGATATTTTATGTTGTGCTATCTTGCTAATAATCATGCTTATTTTGACTGCCATTGTGTTAACTACGATATATCTAGATTTAGCCCATCATGCAATTATGCCCCTCATTGTATTATTTCGATAAATGCATTTTCATGTGTACTCTGCTCTGTTTGGCTACATTATAGGTAAAATCCGAGCATTTATTTTGCAATTTGACTTAAATTCGAGGCTTATTTCTATGCAGATTGCAAAACTATAAAAAACAAATAAAATTGCATAATATAAAATATCAGAGACAAAATTTGTTATAAGAAACTGCATAAATTGATCCTGCGGTGTGTGTCAATGCTCTGTGGAGTGGTGGATCACACATAACCACACTTAAGGGATTCTGAGTTACCTGCTCGGTGGTGAAAGAACAACAAAAGAAGCAGTGCGTTTGTTTCAAACGTCTGCAAGAGATCGCATACCAAGTCGCGTGCGTCTGCAAACAGTAGTCGAATAATTCAGAGTTGTGATCATAATTATGACACTATATCTGACAATCCCAATATAGATTGACTAAAAAAGAAACTGGTTGAAATGTGACTAGTTGACTAGTCTGTGGACAGTCCTAGTATTGACAACTCCTTGAATTTTTTTGAGCGACTTTTGAGGCACCCGGGTCGTTATGTTTTAGATTACAATTTTGGTAATATTTTTTGAGTTCATATTCATTTATCTCCAGTGATGTAAAATGAAGCATTCCTTCAATGAATGCGTAAGTAATGGTTGTAGAACTAATTACTTTCTAACTGTTAATCATGTAACAGTTCATAGTAAATGTTAATTCGCGTTGTTTCAAATCAAAGCCAAAGTTATGCAGGAGAGTCGGATTTTATCTTTGCTGTAAATAGTCATATGGCCATGTAAATATCTGAATGTATAGAATACTTCATTTCTTCTCGGCAAGATGCCATACATACTCTGTTGGATTTTGTGCTTACATTTGTTAGTTCAAGGTTATGGTGGACTAAAAGTTGAAAATGATGAATATTTCAATCAAATTTTAAATAAAGCATTAAAATTGCAGCGAAATTGATAAAACTGATATTACGTGTGTTATATAATGACTCCTAAACCAACCAAAACATGATAAGTCATTCAGCAGAAATTGCAGTGCAATCAAGTTAGAAGCATACATGTCTATGTACAGTATTGTTTGGAAGAGCGAGTTTGAGATATTTTTTGTTTCTTGTTGAGGAAACCCCATTATGGTTGAAATTGCCAACTATGCAAGTTACGTCCGCGTATCCTTCAAGCCACCATGAGTGGGCATCCATCATTATGAGGAAGGATTACCAAGCTCGCATGTCCACTGATGGTGGTGCGAAATATCAGTCATAATTCCGTAACGGCAAAACATGCATGCTCGCGTACAGCATCTTACTTTGAGTCCTGATAAAATAATACAGGTATTTCTAAAATACCGATAGAATTATTTAGTTTCATTTTTCACAAGTAAATTGAATGATGGGAGATTAATTTGCCTAAGGAGCTGAAAATGTTCAATTCAGATCTACGTGTACAACATCAACATGGGACAAGCTGTGCTTAAATATTCTTCGTAATATTAGTTCCTCATTAACATCCTACCTACCTCTTACATCTATAGTCATTCCTAAAATGTGAGCAATTCGAAGTCGTCTGAATATTAAACCTCATCGTGGATATCTGCATTTAGCATGTTATTGAAATTTCGACGGGTATTCATTAACTGCGCTTGACAGACTGCTGTCGCCTACGTTGGTGCGCCTGTAATAATTACGAAATGCTGCTTTTTTCAAACACAATGTAAATATAATGATTTAATATTTAGTTGCATCCTCAGTTGAAAAAATACTTGAATAGCTGCCATTTTGTCCAATATCAGGAATCATCAGCAAGCCTAGTTCTGTTTTTCAAAACTGCATCTAATTTTTAAACCAATCTTCAGATAGACTTCAAATTTGAAATGCGAACACTTCATCGTAATGCCTGCAACCTCTTTTATGAACCGATGGTATAGCAGAAAGATACATGTTATGAGCAAGATCATGTTAAGAATTTAATAGTCTGTGATATGACTATGCTGGCATTTAAGTGCGGGTAATGTCAAGTACGGGTAGGCACCTTATATTGCTGGGTGAAGTACTCGGGTGCACAGGCGGTTTTTATAGTAAGCTTGTCAGGAGTTCTAGTTGGAGTATAACTTCCACACTTTTACACCAGTATTAAGCGTACACTTATCTGGTGAATAATTCAGCACACAGATTCATAAATGCAATAGAAACATAATTAGAATTATCGAAGCTATTGTGTAAACTAAATTTGAAATGCCTGCTTTCTGTACAAACTACTTCAATATTCATGATAACAAGCAAATAATTAAAAGCTATAGACCTTAATACAAGAGGTTCTGGAAATGTTGCATTATCGGACTGTAAAGTGCATGACTTGTCACGAATGTGTGGCTTTCTTTGTTTAATGATAATATCATCGAGAAAACGGTGATTTTCCCAAAATAGATCTTTCATAATCAAACTTTGTTGGCCTTGTGTATGAGCCCTTACCAATACGATGAACTCAGAACGCCCAAAAAATCAACAAAGGTTAGTTGTGAAAGATTTATTTTGGTATATCAAACGCCTTGTGGTACAAAATAAATTTTATAGGTCGCTTTATTGATCATTTTTCAACAATTGTAAAACCGTTATTTAACTTCAGTCAACACCAATATCACTAACTTGAAGATATTGAATAATAATTGAAAATTTTACCTCTAATTTCATTTCAGTTGCGAACTCAAGCCGAATCCGAACTTCGAACGCTGAAATCGGAACTGACTCAAAAGAAGATCAATTTGACACTGACTCGTTCTCAGCAGTTGGCCGCCATTGGTTCCCATGATTTGTACAGTCCTCGCACCCCTATGATTACCCATCGTGCGTAATAAATGCGTCTTTGACCATTTCTATTCGGCCATCTGTCTTCCCGTCCTGCCTGATGCAATGATGATCAGTATACCTTCTTCACTTCAGCGAAATGACTTATTTTCTGCTCCTCCTTTACACGAAAACAGAACGACCAGTCGAGCCTTGAAAAGTTGATTCAATCTTGCCTTTCAAAATTCCGTCCATTGTGATTTGGATCAAGTTATTATGATCATTTCGCAGTTTTTGCATAAACCGTCTATAAGGCTGATTGTTTGTTCGTTAGGCATTTCTGGATAATACAGACTATTGTCTCTTACCTCTTGGGGATACAGTGAATGTCATGAAAGTACCAGAAGGCATCTTTCCTCACCGTATGGAATTGAGACATACACAACAAGCATACATTCATCTACACAGAACAAAATGAAGCGATTATTTGCTCGATACTGCACTTTCGGATGAGCACGCTTGCTGTAAAGACTGAAATTCTCTCGATGACATTATTTTCTTATATATTACAAAGGCCTGTAACAAAAAAAGTCTTTTTGTATTTACCTGGCATAGACAGTTTTATGTATAGGCATACCTGCTTGGCGACTACGCAACACAAAATTGTGTATTTCCGTGTATTTTTCTAGACAAGTATAATGAAAACTTCTAATATGACCATGTCTTTCCACGATTATTTTATTAGCTTCATGTGGATCTAAGATCAGGATAGCCTATGCTCAGAGAAATCTTAACTGCATCTTTAATATGTGAAATAAACGCACTGACCTCAACGCTCAACATGATAATTGAAAATTGAAGTGAGCCTAGTTAAAGGGAAATTTCATAATACAGAGCAGCATAATTGATTTAGTCGCGTGACCGCTTTCAAGGCCTGATTCGGTCGAAGTGATAATGATATTATAAGTATCTCTTTCCTGGTGACGACTACATTTTCCCCATCGTAGAAGCATGTTCCCAATAATCAGAAGCATTGAATGCCCCTTATATATATATATAGATAAGAAATGTGCGCTCCTGCCCCACCGAATTGTACTCTCCTGCCCCACTTGTACACTCCTGCCCCACGGACGAATATGACAAAACGCCCCTGCCCCACAACTGTACGCTCCTGCCCCCATGTGCACCCCTGCCCCACGTATGAACTTTCGCGGAATATGATTGTGCATTGATATGTACTGTTGTGAAAGAAGTTCTATGGCTGTCAGCACCTCCAAATGCCTGGTCCGACGATTGCTGTAGGCCCTGGTCCCTTCAATTGTCGTATTTAGAGTTAGCTTTTGCGGAATATGATCGTGCTGTGATATGTACTGATATGAATGAAGATATATGACAGTCAGAGCACCTCCAAATGCCTGGTCCGTCGATTGCTGTAGGCCCTCAATTTTTGCATTTAGAGTTAGCTTTTGCGGAATATGATTGTGCATTGATATGTACTGATGTGAAAGAAGTGCTATATGGCTGTCAAAGAACCTCCAAATGCCTGGTCCGACGATTGTTGTAGGCCCTCAATTTTCGTATTTAGAGTTAGCTTTTGCGGAATATGATTGTGCTGTGATATGTTCTGATATGAATGAAGATATATGACAGTCAGAGCACCTCCAAATGCCTGGTCCGACGATTGCTGTAGGCCCTGGTCCCTTCATGTACAAGTGGGGCAGGAGAGTACAATTCTCGGTGGGGCAGGAGCGCACATTTCTTATTTATATATATATATATATATATATATATATATATATATATATATATATATATATATATATATATATAGCCTATATGAAGCTTGATACACAAAATGGCTGTTTTTGCCTTGCAATAGAACTTACACTGTTTTTGTATTTGTGTGAATTAATGTCAAATTTCAATTATTCAAAAAATTATGATGTGGCTATTAAGCTTACTTGCAATAAACAAAAAATGCATTAAAAGTAGTATACAATTTAAGATAAATCTTCAGCAGAAGGCAATTTTTCATTGAATTCACAGTGAAATGCAGCAGCAGCAGCACCCAAACAAGAAAATTAGCGAGAATATGAACAATAAAATAGGCCAATCATTACAGTCAGCAACAGGATCTCGGAGCCCCTCTGGAGCCGTGCTAACAGTTCGGATCCAGAGCCGACAGAAAATACTACGACTCCCGCTATCTTGAGGTTTTATTCTTCCCCTCCCCACATTTTCCATGTTTCCAAATTCATCGAATTTCGTCAAACGCAGTCACATTGGATTCAGAATAGATTTGATCTGTCACTGAGTGATAGCACAACACCACTGAGAAGTCTTACGTGACCTCTGGGGTGAAGGATTGGTCCCTTGGATACTCAGAATACAAGATACAGCTAGGTGCCGTGATCATGAACTTCATTGGATTATTGTCTGCACTGCAGCTACAGTGAACGGCAAAACAAGTGCTGGGAATTTTCTACAAGCCAGAGGAATTTTATACACTCAACCCTTTGCGACGGTAGTGAGACTGCACCTAGGAGCAAAAGAAGATCGCTGACGATGCAACACTCGAAGGTGTCAACAACAAAAATGTGGGGGAGAAAGAATAGAATTGTGCCGAGGTTTTAAATGAAAATGGAAAAATGACATGTAGCTGAAACGAATTTGAGTGTGTCATCGTTGAAAGCCTCTCAAGATCTGTTGACCTTCATCTCCTCTCAATACATAATCTACTGCGATCGAATCATGCGAATCTTATAGGAGATCGTGGACTTCCTGGAGATTGTGTCTCAGCAGAAAGTGCAACTGTCGGCGGAAAGCTCTTGGCGAACAACATGCACATAATTATTTTTGCTTCCAAGTATTTTAAGGCAGAACAAAGTGTCGATCGAGACTCCCTCGTTAAACGTTTCATTAGTCGATCACAAAGCGGCATGTGTGTGCCTAATATAGTCCTAGTCAACGAATTTTTCACTTTTGCAGTTCATGCAGCGCCAAATAAAGTTAATCTGCACAACGGCAGAAAAGCTTGATCTGCATTCTATATCCGTTGCTGATGCATTCTCGCTGTTGAAGAAAATATTTTGATTCATTCTCACTTTCGCACGCTCGTGCAACCCCAGTTTCATGCATCAAGTTACCCGTCCGCATTTTGAGGCTGACACTTACAATCAGAGGGTTCACGCATACCCGCATCTAGTGTTGCTGTCGAAATATCGAATTTATTGTATTGATTGTCTTCATGCGCGATAATGCTGAAGCTAAGTGCAACATGGGAGAATAATAAAGAACACAAAAAATAACTTTGACCTGTATTCTTATGATTACAAGATCAAAGTTTCGATAGCGAAGTTTACTTTGCCTCTCGTGGTCATAACAACGGATTTTAAATTAAAAATTTTGGATGACGCGGTCATCAGTGGTGCGTCGGCAATTTTAAAGATTAGAAACTACTTAAGTAGGCTGCAGAAAATTGCAGGTTGGTTGAGAAGAAGGAGAACCATGCATCATGGCAAAGTCAACTAAAATATTGAATTCGTTCTAAATTGATTAGTTTTTGCGTGATAGCCTTATATTTAATGTAAAACTAGAATTCCTTTCGTCCGACATTTTATTCTACATCAGTGGCGAAGCCTGATATCAAGCTGTAGGCATGCGCCAAGCAGATTACGATTATCTAGGCACTGGCGTTTGAGAAAATTGCACACCAAGTTGTCGCTGATTGAGCTGTTTTTGAACCTTAAATGAAAAAGCGTCAATTCAATTATCATGCCATCAAATCGGTTTGAATTGTTTAGGATATTCCTCGAAAAATTGTAGATTCACTTTAATACTTTAAAGTATGGTAAGAGCGGAATCGTAATGGCCTTCAAGATCATTTCCTTTATTGTTAGAAGATTCTGATTCGTCATAGCCTATAAAAAACGTATAGTTCGCGCTTTGCCGAAAAGAAGACAATATCGATAAGTCTCATCAATATTATGATGTTTTTATTAATCTCTTCATTGTGCAAAAAATGACTTACACGACGTTGCTCATCGAGCTGGTGATCAATTCTATTTATTCCAAAGCTATTCAATTGAATAAAACGCTTGATGCGATTTAGCTATTTTTCTTCGTTTCGAAATCATTATCGATGATGACGTGTTCAAATTAACAAAACCGATTCTTGACCAAGGATTGTGATCTTTGGAAAAAAGCAGAAAATGGCGAAAAGAAAAGTTTCTTTGACTCACTTGGACACGTGAATCAATGAGTTGTCTCATATTTCGTCGGATGAAAACGTTTGATATATTTCACTCTTAATATATTTTTGTTAGACCTGGCAGGAGAATAACTTCGAAGGCTTAGAGCAGTCGACTCCATTTTACTCAAGATAAACCACAAACCACACTTCGACAGCAGACTACGTTAAGTGAACGACTAAGTTTGAAAATATTCACGTGAATGTGTGATAAGTGTGACGCGTCATTTCATTCACACTGCCTGATTCTTATACACCCTGCTCTGGCTTTATACGCACGCCAACCAGACCATGCGATAAGCTCCGAATCATCAGAGCAGAATTTCTCTGCCTGATAGATCGACAGGAAAGACATCTGACACAAGACAACAACGTTGATCAGATTCAATTGCAGTCATCGCGTAGGACCCAGCCGAGCGCATTACAAGAAGAAAAGAGACCGCTGCATGTATGTAAAGCACACTGCAGTCCCAGAGTGAAAATAATTGTATTTCCAGCCTAGATAACCAATCGCCTTTTTGATGGCAGCACACGCATTGATTTGTTCAAATAGAGACTAATGTCAGAAAAAAACAATTACAGCTTGTACTGACTCACGCGGAGTTATTTCATAGATTATTATTCTATAATTCAACATCTCATCTGATTTCAAGGCCATGCGCCGCATGGTTAGCATACTCGGAGAATTCGCCACTGTTCTACATAAAAGCGATGACGCAAAACAAATGATTGTTTTATCAATACGAACTATTTTGCTAGAGAATGGTCGTGGTAAGTGTCATCTTTTGCTTGTGCAGAAATATTTTAATCGACCTTTTGTGCATCATGCAGACTGCGCCCTTTTCTCTCACAACATGATGATGGATGACCAATAGGCTATAACACAGCTGATCGTTATACACACAAAGCATACAAAGCAACATGCACAGTCATTCTGTCAGTCTTGTGAAGAGAAGTCTACATGTAGGTCTGTGGTCTGATGGGATCTGGTCTGTCAGTGCAAATGCAAATGATATCATTTTCCCTAAAGTGAGCGATGAGATACTTCGCCGACTGCAGCCACCGCTTCATTTCGAAGTCTTACTGCGCGAGAGGACAGTGTGCACCATATGCATATAGAGTAATGGTGTACTCTAGGAGCAGTGGCGGCTCGTCCATTTGGGCAGTTGGGGCACTGCCCCACCTATTAAAATGTTGTCTAACTTAAATAACTAGCAACATTAGTAGTAGACTCCATTTCTTGATCATAAATTTCAACTATACTTCATGTACATCTATTCCATTTGCGCGACAGTGACGCTAGCAGAATCCATCAATCGTTTTCAAGACTGATGGGCGCGCCCAAGCATCGAGATTGAGATGACGTGAGAGTGGTTCATTTCACGATCTGAGCGAATAGACAGAATTAACACGCGATGAATGCGTCACAGAATGGCCACTCGAGAGGGAGCCCTGACGCTTCTGATTGGTTAACCGTCAATGCAAAGACAATGCATTGTGATTCCCTTTTTACTCAGTGAGGTGATGTGAGGTTAGCACCAGCGATCAGTCCATGAATCAGCATACAACAGAGTTGGAAAAGTCGGAATTGGAATTAATTCCGACCCGGAATTAATTCCATTTTTCGTCGGAATTGGAATTGGAATTGACGATATTTAAATCTACTGGAATTGGAATTGACCTTGATAAACCTCAATTCCACTTTTTCGATAGACCTGTGATAAATCTATTTGTACAAAAATTGAAATCACTCGGCTGTTGTGTTAACTGCACGCAGAGATAAGAGAGAGAGATAGATCGACAGAGCTAGTTTTATTCTATTGTTGAATAAAGGGTGCTAATTGTGACTATTATAATAGAACTTTGAGGGGATTTTCAATGTGACTGTGGACACAGTTACATCGGACGTACCGAGAGGACTTTGCGGGTCCGAATGAGAAAACCTGTTCCTAGGTGGCTTGAGGATAGAAAGACAAGACCGCGATCTAGAACAGCACCTCTAAGTTCTATCGCTCGACACATACTTGAATGTGACTCTTTTCAGTATCGTCCACTTTGTACATATTTTTCTATTTTATCATCTTGTAAATATCGTTTTTCTTTGCCTGTATTGGAAGCACTGTACATAGCTGCGAGGCGACCTGTTTTATGTGTACATAAAGAGTTCCTTAATTCATTGTCTTTACCTTGGCACTGATTGGATGGTGTCACTGGCGGCAGTTATCATTGAATGTTTCTCAGCATCTCTGTACATGTTCACACTTGGCCGTCCACCCTTGACAAGAGGCCACGAAAGCGCTCGGGTATTAAACACATGAAGTCAATTGTGTTGCTTTCATCATTAAAACTTAAGCTAATATTAAGTGAGATGGTGGCATTGTTTCATGTGGTAAAGCCTACTGTTCCCTGGGTTGGTATATTGTGTCGATTTGCAGCAGTCATTAACAACTATTTTTCAAAATTCGAATTAAAAATTGGTCCACAAAGTCATAATTGAAAGTGGGCGGTGCACTGGTTGTAAGAATATCTCAAGAATTCAATAGAAAAATTCTAATTATAGGATGATTTCTCCTTCATACGGTTAAGAAACCTAGCGCTTTTGTCGAATAAACACATTGAAAGCCTCTTCACCGACAATAATTTCTCAGATAAGTGAATAGTCGCTGGAACTTTTCAATTAATCATTAAATGACACATGTGATATAGTGTGATGATATTTTGGAAGCTGATATTCGAAAACATGTAAAGATTTTGAAAATTGTTCAAATATAATGAACAGGGGAGCCCTTTCAAGTAAAATGAATACTCTGAGATTTCTTGACCTCTGATTTCAAGCTGGAGCAATGTATGTTCTGTAAATCGACATTGCAAGTTGCATATGTGACTGATAATACTCTTGATAGATTATAGGAGCGATATTTCAAAATGATGAACGTACAGAACGTTGTAAAGGATTTCTTTCTTTGTCATCCTGTTGCCGCAGTATTTTGTAAATTCACTATTGCTTTTGTGTATGATCTTTGGACAAGGGGCAGCAATCCAGATCACAATTTGGCTTGATAAATATAAATACAAATAAGAAAACATGGACACCAGCTCGCACGATTTGCCTTTTGGCCCAACTTAGTTCCTCCGGCGTGTGCCATAATTTTCATGCAATTTCCATTCTAGGACTTTCTATATGCTCTCTCTCTCTCTCTCAGCGTTTGATTCTTTGCTGACCGTTAATTTTCTTTTCTCTTTTTCACAAGATGTTGAATATCTCGTTTACGAAACGAAAATGGCGTAGCCTGACCGGCTACATATATACATGTACATGTACACAAGAAATATGAACTATGAACATGAGAACGCACATAGGAACGACGCAGGGAACGGCACACAGGAATAACGAGGATAGGATACGGGTACATTGGTTAGATTGAAGCGAGGAAACCTTAGATACATTAACATATACGTGTCATGCAATTATCGGAATTGAATCTCATTATGGAATTGGAATTGAATTGAATTGAACTGTTTCGACTGGAATTGGAATTGAAATTTCTGCTCTGGAATTGGAATTAAAAAATTTCAGTGGAATTTTTCCAGCTCTGACTGAGACTATGTCCGAGACCACGAAAATGCTCCAAATCCTTTTAAGTTCTCCAGTTACGAGTACAGAGGCTGAGCGATGTTTCTCAACTCTTAAGCGAATCAAAACCTGTTTAAGAAACAGTATGGTAGAAGATTGCCTAAATGCTCTCGCAGCGATTTCCGTTGGAAAAGGACTTATACAAGATGATTCTCTATTTATTGATAAAGTTATTGACACTTTCGCAAACGCCAAAAACAGGCGAGCAGATTTTCTTTACAAATGACTTTTCTGTTCAAAATACTGAGAGTTTTGATTAAAAATTGTTTCTATAAATGCATTGTTTTTCCTATTGCACATGTATTTCACTAATTTTGCAAAGAAAGTATAGAATATGTAATATGTGCTGACATGATGAGCTAACGTGATCACCTCACCTTTCTTGACACACATGCCAAGAGTTCAGCGTTGAAAGAAGTTCAAACTAATTCATTATGTATCTGTAATCTTTATTCAAAGCCTGAATGATAGACAAAATGTTGCTTCAACCGTGTAACAAAATGCAGTGACATCGACTTACACATGTATAGCATGTTGCTAGCATATTCTTTGCTTTTCATTTACAAAATAAGATCCTTTTAGACTAGATTTTTGATTATGTAAAAATTTCATGCTTATGCCCCACCTGGACCAAATGTCACGAGCCGCCACTGTCTAGGAGTATACTCTATTGTGTGCACAACTTCAATGGAGAGTCAATGCAAATATAGCACCATGGTGCTTTAGCGATGTGCATATAGCGATATGCCTCACCGTTGAAGTTTTAAGATGTGACTCCTACAAAAGAGATGGCCTTTCCATTGAAGCTGATCCGAGATTCAGAGCCCAAATTGCAATCAGTCTTTACAAAGAAAAAAATGGCTATCTTGAGATATTAATTGCAAGACATTCACATCGCGATGACAACAAACCGTCATGCATGCATGCAGTCCCGTTCTGATGAGAACATAAAATTTCGACCCAAATTTGTTCACGACAACATTGCATAGAGCTGTACTGATCTCGGCAAAAGATTTTGAATCAATGCGTAAGAGGATATCAGCACTTTTCTAATGACACACCTCGTGCGATGCCGCAAGCGCAACTGCGGACGCTTTTAGAGCTCCACAGTTGCACTTAAAATTAAAACAAAATAATTCGCGCATGAAAGGGTTATGAGCAAATCTGCTAGCAACGGTTGAGTGTCCTCCTCATGCTATAGATCGCATACGTCCCTGTGAAAGCATTATGTCATCAACAACCAATTCACTTTTATTATTCAAAATCCGCACCGATATTGAACAAATTTCAACTCAATGTATCGATAGCGAGAGTCAGTGGCGTAGCGTGCCTAAAGCGTCTCCGGGGCTAAAATCAGTCTTAGTATCAGTAGGTATACCCTATAGCATGCAGCATATATAGTAAAGTACCCTGCTCTAATTTAGAATTCACTTTGATATTCTCAAATAATGATAAAAGAATGAAGAAGTCAAGGTGCACAACTATTAGTTGCGCGTTTGTCGGACTCAAACTCCGGTCAGACTTGCCGTGATTAGCCAGCCAGCAACTGTAACTCGTAAAGAATTTCCTCTCTTCGCCCGATTTGAATCACAGAAATGGATTCCTTCTTTGTGGGTTGCATGCAGTAGCCGCGACGAGCTGAAAGGCGTCGCCGAGCTGTTTTGGCGCGCGCGAGCGGCACATTGATAGATTGGCTGATTTGTCGA
Organism: Prostheceraeus crozeri; assembly: GCA_907163375.1. Classification (NCBI taxonomy): domain Eukaryota; kingdom Metazoa; phylum Platyhelminthes; order Polycladida; family Euryleptidae; genus Prostheceraeus; species Prostheceraeus crozeri. The sequence goes on along the minus strand of CAJQUW010002764.1, from coordinate 12,533 downwards.
TGACATCAACGAGCCATTGCTGATCATGTGTGGCTCGTGTCAGATTTTGGCCAATCGGTGCATTCTCGGCGCAGCCCCTGAGAGAGGAAGAAGTAGAGAGAAAACCATCTACAATTATACATGCATCCGTTGGAAAGATGCAATAAAGACTTATTAAAGATAGGCCTAAGATGTAACGCTTGGTCACTGCGCATATTGTACATGATTAAAATACGCGTACATGTATGTTGGGGATTTATCTAAAAATACGTTCGGGGCACTGCCCCGAATGTCCCAATGGACGCTACGCCCCTGGTTAAGGCACATAAACGACTGCCGCGAAACCTCTACCAGGGCGTACTTTAAGTATTTTTTAGTGGGTGGGCTAATTTTTATAATTGAATTAATATACTGATAGATTTTTGCTCATCGATCTCTATAATGTTATATAAATTAATGGGTACATGAGTCAAAATATAGAGTATTCATAGACAAATCCCTTCCTGGAATTAGTTACCATTTGAAGAAAAAAGACGTTTTCTTTCTCAGAAGTCATTCTTAAAAGTCAAAAAAATGAGCCAAACAATCACGTTTCGCAAAGTTCCCAAATGAGGGTTCTCTGAATCGTCTTTCTTTCTTTAGCAAAAACTTGGCAACAGCCGGTCTTGGATCGAATTTGGAGGTCGTAGGTCCATTCAAGGCAATCGAAAGACGGTTTGCTGTCCCGTGGTGTCATTGATAGTCGATGAGCAGACCTGCAAGCGTACAAATGAAATCATATCAAAACTATCCCACACTTTTATCATACTTATTCATAATATCGTAGGAAAATCGTTATTACTTTCACTAGAATGCTGATGATTCTCTGAGTTCTTCTCGGTTTGAGACCTTACATAAGTTTCAAATCAAACCGGCCACATTTTCGACTAGTGTTCCCCATTATTGTGAAAGAAATGCAAGACGGAATCTCAATCAAATGTCATAGTAAATAACGAAGATAACATTTTCATCTACAACCTATTTTGTTTAATTATTTTGCAAGCGCAATTTTGTTGCCTTTCATACTAATAAAACTAAGACATTTACACTGTGACTTTAAATTATTCAACAGTACTTGATATTAGTAAAACAATCTAAATATTAGAGGATTGTATTCATTTGAAGAGGGTTGGTCGGCAGGCCTTCGATATTTTTTGAATGAGAAAAAGTCCGATTTTCTCTCTTAATGGCAAATGACGAAGGCCTATCCTCCAATCCCCCAAATGGGAATGGTCTTCGAACCTTTCAATACATTACTAATACATGTGAACAGTATTATATAGTTGCATTACTGCAACTCAGACTATTCCGGATAACACGAAAAAATCTATCATGATCTATTTACTGTATTTTACTTTACTTTTAATCAACTTATCCGGTATTTTTGTAAGCGTATATTCTCACCTGAATGAGTTGTAATGTGAAATAACTCTTTCCACCATCCAAAATACGGACGACTAGCCTACATAAAGATATGGATAAAATTGAATAGATGCCATCGTTTCATAAAAATTTTAGTTACAGCAACGTCTCATAATTTTAAGTGGTGTTGAAAAAAAAGTAAAAATAAAAACTATGGAAATCTTAATTTTTTTTAAACCTCTAACCAGAGAAATGTAATTGCTGCGATTTGGTCCGATAGGAGTCCTAGTCGCAAAACTTATATGCGATGAAATGCTTTTGTCCCATTCAGCCTGAATACACTTTTGGGGGGATCACTACTTTTGTTAATACAGCCATTAAATAGAAATTGCCATAAAGTAATTCATGTCCGTTGATATTGCTCGTAAATACAGATTTTAATATTCAATCAATAGAAGTTACGAAGAGATACTGATATATAAACGATATTCTTGTCATGTGTGTGAATGCGTGTTGAAAAGTTTATAACACTTAATCCCTAGCCTAACTACCCTCAAGGTGAGAAAGAACCACCCTCTCACAATCGGAGCTGCTGGCGAATTGACTGCGGCATTAAACTTCCGTCTCATCTATCAGGCCGGTCCTTCTCGGGTGGTTATTCCGTCAGGTGCCTGTTAGATTCACTGACTGTCGAAGTCGCTGCATTCAGCACTACCCCCAGACAGGTCATCCGATCAAGGTAGGGGCGGAAAAGTCATACTAATTTATTAAGGTGGCCAACTTATCTAGGGGACATCCTACTTCTGATAGCCTAGTCAGTGATGCATCTAAGCCCGTGAGTTTTTCTTCCTCCGACTGCTTCGTTAGCGCTACTCTAACGCATTCCCGCCAAAGACAACCACCCAGGATTTATTCCTGGGGCCGAGGGTTGTCACGTCGAAGTAAGTCGAATCTACTGCCAGAAACGACGCAGCGACATGGCTCTGGTGCCGCTGTGGAGGTTACTCCATACCGTAAATTGCATCACCGACCTTGATTGTAATTTCATCATTTCACTGAAATGAAAATTCAGATCATTGATATTATACTTACTGTAAAATTAAATCTGACCGATTTGAAGATGGATACGAGTGTCAACTGTGAACGTAACGAGTCACAAGTCAGTGACAAATTGATAAATCAGTTGCTTTTGAGTTATCAGTGGCACATATTACGGGGACCAAATGAAATCTAAGAGTTTGCTTATAGACTTGGTGATTGGAGAATGTAGAAATAAACATGTACGCACGGGTCAAACTCACCTGGAACATTGCATCACTTAATGGATTAAACAGTCGCCGGACATTGCATCCCAAAATTTTCCATGAGTTATTAATCAGCAGGAAATCCACAGCGATGTTCGCCTTGATCCCTTGAATTACTTTAGGCTACATCCGTAATTATAAGCAGCATATGTGTTGAACATTTCATTTACAGGCAATAAAAACAGAGCTGCATACATGCGAAGCAGTTAGCAAATTTAAGCAAATATTAACAAAGAACCTCTGTTGTATTTGATCAATTGTATACTCAATAATTTGTATGCATATTTTGTACAATTCTATTTCACGTTTTAGCTTAAGGAACTAATATTAATTCTCTTACACACTTGGTAGATTTTAGATAGCGTAATCCCGCTGTGTTATTAGCTAGATCTGGTATTTTGATTGGAAACAGACCTGTCCTCTTATCATCTGAATGGGCAGACTGTTAAATAGGATCTTTTCAATATATAAATGATAAACATAATTTTGAACAGAACGACTTACTCGCCAATTCATTATACACATGAGAGGAGAAGCGTTGTTTGTCCTTCTAGTAAGTGTTTTTAAAATTTTTAGACATTTTAGGATATAAAACTTTTCTTTTAAATCATACTTTGTACCTATTGAAAATTAACTAGTCATTAGCTTGTTTTTTTTTAACTTTGTTACCTTGACGCACTTTGCTACGTTGAACTCAAGTAGACGTGTTTCATCTGGCCTGGAAGTTATCGTCTGATATAATCATCTTCTTCCTTGCCTTGCGGCGTCGTTTTCGCGTTTGTGTATCTTATCAAATAAATCAGGAATAGAAAGAGAAAGTAGACTTCAATTTACAATGACGTTACCAATGAATGAATATCAATATTTTTAGAAATCAAAATGGGCTAAACTGATTTTGAGGCAAAATTACTGGGTGGGCAAATTATATAATATGTTAAAGTACGCCCTGACCTCTACAATATCAGAGATTGGCCAACCGCAAAATTAGATATGCCTACATAACCATAATACCGGTATTGCTTTCTTAAAATTTTAATATCTCAGCATATAATTTTAATATTTTGATATCTTTAGCTGGTGGGCAAAGTGCTATCTTGCTATTGACGCCCGTAATTTGTTTATACTGATTATATTGACTACACAAGATGCTATTAAACACTTTGAAATTGTGAACAAAAATACCAAAATACTTCAACTTCATGTTTATAATAGTAAAGTAAAAAATCTGTATTCCTTAAGATACAATAGCAATATAACAAAAAGAAGACAAAAGCATTCTCTCCACGTCAGTGTGAAGTCCAATGAAACCTTCAACTTAAATTCTCCCAATGAGCAGATCTGGCGTAGAAAAGTACAAACTTCACCAATCATCCTCATCAGACGAGTCATCACCACCTCGCCCTCGAATTATTTTCTTTCCCTGATCACCGAGAATATTCTTCTTCTCTTTCACATCTGGGGGATTTAAGAGATCACCGCTGTAGTTGATAACATCGGCTTGTGCGATCCGCCATTCCATCATCTCCGTGGAAAATTCATCATGACCACCAAGATCATCAAAGCCGACGATGTAATCCTTTGTCTTCTCATCTTTTACCAAACACATTGTCGGTATTACTCGAATTTTCAATCTCTGTGTCAAAAATGGCGCTTTCTCGACATTGAGGCGAATGAACTTGCATTCGATATGCTTCTGAGCCAGAATACCGAGATGTTTGTCAACAATTTTACAGCGAAAAGTACTGTCCCGGTAGAAATGGCAAACAACATTTTTGCTCTTCTTACACGTGTCAAAGAATTCTTTCTCTTCGGTGATCTCAGAGTAAGTTCCATGACCTTGTGTCCGCCATTCGTCTTGTTGCTTTCGGGCCTGCTTCATTTGTATCAAGCGCTGTTGGCGAAGTTTCTCCAGATCGTCCTCCTCAAGACGTTCCAATCTTTCAATCTCGCTATCCACATGTTGCTCGACAACCTTTGAAGCTTGAATCAATTGATTTTCGATCTGCTTTTCGATATTCATCTTGAATCTGAAAAACAAAGACTCGTTTGAATTCAAGGTGAGATGAATCAGCCATTTACAAGCATGCGGTGTACATTAACATCGGAGGGAACATAAAAGACAAAAAGGAACGAAATTTCGACAAGATCATGTAAGTTGAAACCCATAGAAAGTAGGCTCCTCAGTCTGCAAAAGCGACACCTATTTATAAATTCCGAGATATTTCAAAATCTTTCAGATCAGAGATAGTCTCCAAGATAATCACATTAATTGACTAAATGACAAATCAGCTAAAAAGGTAGAATTTCACTTATTACAAATCAATAAATAGTTCAATGTAGGCACGAATGGTTTCACTATCCTGCAATTCATATTAATGGTGCGATTCATGGCAATGACTGCAAAAAAACTACGGACGAGTTAATATGCAATGTTGATTAAGACAAGAAAGTCAAGGAAATTGAATTGTTTGAATGTAGTTCATGAACAGGTAGCGCGGTTTTCCAAACATACATGCGCCTAAGTCAAAACGAGGCAAGTCTCGTGAAAGGCGAAATGAAATATGTATGTTGACTTCCAAGATATTTCGGATGCTCAGGCTAAGAACTCGCAAATCTAAACCAATGTTGGGGATTCATGTTTTAACTCTGCTCTTTCGAAAAGGGAAAATGTTAAGAATTACATATAATCAGAGTTACGAATAATAAATAATATAACATGGATACAAAATGGATCATGTTTTATAGTCCGTATCCCACACGTCTTTGTTCCCTATAGTCATCGGTTTCCAGAAGTCGTCTTCTATTATTGCAATTATTGAATTCAATAATCAATTGTCAATTAATTACTGCTATTCATCTTCATTTATCAGTTCATTGGAATTACATACTTTCAAAAATAAATTAATTGCAATTATATCCTTCAAAAATCTAGGATAGAAGTGAAGCTTCAATGTAATCACATATTCACTAAATACCATGTTTTGCCGCGCATAGTGTAATAAATATTCTGCTGGAATTTGAGAGCAACTAAGCCGAAACTTGGATGCTCTTTTTTCATATTATATGTAAATAGAAGTGGGCTATAAAATAGAGGTATTTCGAATCGCTTTTAATATCAGCTGATTTTGTAAATGACTTTTCTGAGCACTATGGCACTATTTTAGTAAAATTGACCCAAAATGAGTAGGTGCAGCCCATTTAAAAATGCAGTTAAATGACTAAAAATAGCTACATAATGCCCAATGTGAAAGTGCTTATTATTTATACCAGACTAATGGAGAGTTACAGTTCATCAGTCACAAACAAATCACCAGGCATAAACGTCAAAACGTGTTTACTCAGGTCATATAGTCCTATAACTGCGCATGGTATCATCTGAGCAATGTTCGTTCTCTGAAAAGTAGTGTGTGCAATATGTCTCCATCTCATCCTGTCATTGAATGAATCACACCCTTCGATGTGCTCTGGTCACTTTTTATTTTTATTTTTACATCGGCAAGGCACTCAGACTTCAAGAAATGGATGAGCAGCATCAAACTGAGACTATTTCTGAGTTTGAATTAGGCGAGAAAATACCTGATTTTTAAGTATCTAAGTATTCATGCAAATTTATGTCAAATTTCATGAAGCGAAACAAGTAAGTTCCATAACTTGTTAAGGTGACGTCCCATTTGCTAGTCGGCGGACATGTTCGTCAGCGGACAGTTGATCGGCCACAGCACACTCGAGCGACTATGAACTACACGACCAATCAAATAAAAAAAATTAAAGTGGTGGTGGTTGGAGGTTTCACATCCAATCAAATCTAATTCAGCTTCTTCTTTGTTATCACATTGTACTACTGAATAGACAATAATTACGCAATAGTCGGTTTGTGTTCAGCTTCCAGACTTAAAGAGTTTGCGAGAAAGTCAGACTGAAGAGCTTGGATGTTTCAGAGACAACGCTCTGCACAACTCCCACTTGCATTACACACTGGTGTAGCCTACATCCATTCATCAAAGATATAATTTACCCAATATCCTTCACCCTTCTCACCGATGCTACAAAGATGGGGAAAAATGAAATTGCTAGCTATCCCATCACGACAAACGTGAGTTCTTGGTCAACATCCTTTGGTAAACAAGAAAACCAACGGTCGCTGAATTCCAGGTGCATACTTCCCTTAACGAAGTAATATCTCGGGCACTGTTATATGGTGGAATGTCTCACACAACTGAGCCGGTGGGTCTTTTCAGCCGAAACAACTGAATTGAAGCTTCATTAAAGTAGTTTCCCTGAGACCTGTTTTCCACTTTATAATGTGTTTAAGCCGCGTAATCTGTCTAATGCTCGGCAAAAAACCCAACTATGCAGGGTGTGTGACAGAATCAGCTCCAGAATTTCCCTAAGTTTTCCATGTTTTCCAGAAAACAGCGCAAGAATATCTCTCTACGCAATCGCTCGTTAAGCCGATGGGAACCTGCAAATTTTGTTTTCCAGCTCATCCAAAATTACAGGGTGACTCAGGCACATGAAAAAATTCATGATGAAATACCTGCCCAAACTCTTAGACCGCGCTTATCCTATGGTTTTGTTTGAAAACGATGTTTGTTGTAGTCAGGCCGCTCCACTAAAACAGGTTTCCACACGGCCAACCACTCAACATGAAATTCTTAACAATAAAGACGCGTTCTCGTAACGTGCGTGCCCGGGTTTTTTCAAACACCCGTATCCCGGCTCCTAGACCGGAGTAGCCGGGCGGATCCCGGATGCCGTTATCAAAAGTGACAAAATTGCATGTATATGATTTGTTTTCATTATCATGAAATATTGAATAGCCTGGTTTCTGAGATTAACTTTAAATTATGCGTTTCATAATACATACCAATGAAGTGATATTGAAATCCTAAGATTTTGCTGTCTCCAACTGTAGTTTTCACTTTGGTTCTCAGTTGTTCATCTTTACGAAATATCATTCCTAAATACCAATAGATGATTACAGGTATTTAAAATAACGATAATACAATCTGAGACTGAGCATAGAGAAAGGTGTACTCTTTCTTAAGACATGATAACTAAAACTGAATATCTGTATTAATTAAGTTTATATTTACCATAATTGTCAACCAAAAAAAAGAGATTAATCCAGACCAATTTCAATAACGATAAGCACGTGTAAACTTGCTTTTATTTGCGCTTTTTAACTAATAAGCGTATATCCCACCATTAACTTATTGATAATTACAGCTGATGTTCATTGTAAGTATATAGAAAGGTAGTTGGACCAATACCGTAAGTCTGGAGAATCACGATGGATCTTTCTTCATGTTATTAACTTTGAAATTCACGGATGTCCATTCAGTCCTCACTGTGGATTAGTAATGTGGGTGCAGTGGCTACAATCTTGGTAACATGACAATTAGAATGAAGAAAGCATAAAAAAGTTACTTCATCTTTTCCGCAACCTTACTAGATGGTCATTCAATATCGAGCTACAGATATTCCTGGATAAAACATTTCTATTCAGATTTATATTCGCATTATTAGCTGCCCACATGCACTCCCAACTCTAAAGCCTGATTCTCACTTACTGCGAACTCCTGTCGTCGAACACTGCGAAGACATCATTTGATGTGAATGCTTTAGCAGTCGACTGCGAAGAACCACTGCGCAACTACTGAGAAACCACTCAGCCAGTCTTGAATTTGACTGAAACGAATTTTTGCGTAGTAAATTTGAATGGTATCGCTAATAAGAGCTTTGGTATGAGTCAGCGAACTTCATGTGAAATGAGGGGCACGCGTGTTTTCTATCACTGCGGCAAGAATGAAATAGTTCATTTGCGTCGCAGTCAAATCAGTGGAAGTCAAGAAAGGCAAGAATGGAAGATGGCGAATTAATCGAAGCGATTGAAAACAACCCCCTGATCTATGATAACACAATATAAATTTGGCCAAAAAAGAAAATGCATGGAAGTGGGTGACGTCCAATTTTGAAGGAGGTAAGCGATATGATAGTCTCTATTGGCGATGGCTGGCCTCATCCGAAATCGACGGTCCTTTCCTTTTCTAATTGCTCCAATAACAAGATACTGGCAACCGCCTTGTTTCTTTTCATGCTGTCAAGAATTTGAGACGCTCGATATATTGTATCTGTTGATTTTGATGAGCCCATGTTTTCAACCAATGATTTCAAAACTTTTTCATAGATGCAATTAGTTACCGCAGTAAATGCTTGCAGTCGTCGCAGTAAATTCACGCAGTCGTCGGAGTGGTTGCAGTAAATTCTCGGAGTGAACACATCGGCTGCAGTCGTCGACACCATTCACATTGAATGAGTGGTTTCACGCATTCAATTGACTGCGACCACTGAAATGATAAACCAACCTTCACAAAGAATTCACTCAGTCTACTGCGAAAAATCTTCGTCGACCAGTGTGAATAGGCCTTAAGTGAGTAATGAGAAAAACTAGCTTGAGGTTCTATAACTTTCATAAGTTCAATCGCTAAATAGGATTTTCCACAGCATTGATGACCATCAGTTTATCTTCAACGATCTTCGCTGGATCCAGGTGGATCCCGGATCTGGATCTTGACCCGGTGCAATCCCTGAGCGGAATCAGAATACACGACGGATGTCCACTGCTTCAACAGCTAGTTCAAATGGATGCATAGTGCTGATGATATGTGCGAGTGCTGTCCACTCATATATCCGATGACTGAAATGCGATAAACCTAGGATAGGCTAACTACTTGTATTTGGCAGAACATGAAGCGAGAACTACAAGTGCAAATGAGTCAGAGAATGGATTCTAAGATTGTTGATTTAGCACACGATGCAACAGAGACATTTATTAAAAGTACTCAAGTGTCTGAGAGTTGAGAGTGATCCATAACAGATATACATCCTTTGATTGTGATCAATCTGTATATAAGACTTGCAAATACGTTTTACAATGGTCCTGCAAAATCTGAGACAGATTCGCATCATGTGAGAAAAAAATGTAGAAAAGGGTACTTCTATTCTTTTCCCCCTCACATTTTTCAAGTTTTCCAAAATCATCAAATTTCGCCAAAGTTGGTCACATTGGGTTTAAAATAGACTTGATCTGTCTCTGAGTGACACTACAGCACGACTGAGTAGTCTTACTTGAACCCTGGGGTGAAGGATTGGTCCCTTGCATACTCAGTTAGAATACAAGGTACAGCTGTGATCATGAACTTCATGTGATTGTTGTCTACAGACAAATGACGAGCAGTTGTCTAATTCTGAGGCTGTGAATGTTCTACAAGTCAGATAAGAGGAGTTTTACACACTCAACGATATGCGACGTTAGTTAAACTGCCCGTAAGCAAGAGAAGATCGTTGACGATGCAATACTTCCGGGTGTCAACAACAGAAATATGGGGGAAGAATAGAAGTACCTAGAAAAGTGAAGAAATAGTCTTATCAATGAAGTTTTCCGCAAATGTTTTCCTGAATGACTTATTTGAGATAATTTGGACGTCATACGAAAAAGTAGGAAATAGCTTGTAATTGGTTGAATCTCAATATTCTTTCGCTTAAGGAAAAATGATGCTACATGTACAACAATCATTAATTCCCAAACATGTGCTTCACAAGTCTGTTAGACAGTCAATCAAATCATCTACGTCACCATAGGGAGAGTTTATCACACAAGGAAAAAGCTCAAGAATTGGATAAGATTCCCAAACCGATGATGAAAACAGACCGCATCGCATCAGTGGTCATGGGTTTTCCGCATTGCACAGCTGACTAACCTTACACTGAAATGAACTGCCAACAAACAGCAACTGTGATATTATCTCTGCATTTGGTATCCTTGCACTATTTCTCCGGCTTCCACAGAATGTGTGACATTATTTTCCAAGATTGTACGGCCACGTTTATGTCCTTGCACTCTTTGGCATCGCTAACACATAAATGTTATACATGGGAGATTTCCTGGCAGCTTCGATCAGGTCAGAATAAGCAAGGCAGCTTGAATGTTGTGGAATGACTTCCCAAACCAACCTCGTTGTACGTACAATGCATCGTTGGGATCACTATATGATCAATTCAGTTCACGATCGAAAATGTTATTCAGAATTTTCTTCGTAATTAATACACACTGAATCAAAAAATTATGAAAATTCAGAATGTTAATGTGATGCGAATAGATCTCCAATGGAAATCAAAAATTGCGTTTAATTCCTTGACTGCAAGCAAACATCCTTACTCTACGGTATGCAGTCGGCAAATTTAGAAGATTAGACATTAGAACATTTGCAAAATGAAACGTAAGTAATGGATAAAAGACCGTTCCAGGACACCATAAAATCAAAAAATTAGTACTTTTAAAAACGACATAAATTTATGAATTTAGTCCCTTTTTCAGGTTTTTAAGACCTAAATTCATGAATTTAGTCTATTCAAAAAGTACCATTTTTTCAAAAAATGGTATTTTTAAAAACAACATAAATTCATGAATTTGAACCCTTTTTCAGGTTATGAAGACCTAAATTCATAAATCGGCTAAAGCCAGAGGAGCTTCGCTCCGATTTGGGTGTTTTTAAAAATACCCAATTTTTCAAATTTTTCAAAATCTCAAATTTGAGAATTACAATCGGGCGAAGCGCGAAGCCCTAGAACCTTCGGTTCGATTTTCACCCCCAAAATCATGACCGTTCCAGGACACCGAAAACCCGGACACCGAAAAAATCATAAAAGTTGAGAATTTCAAATTCATGAATTTTATCCATCTTTCAGGTTTTTAAAATATATCATGTGACTAAAAATATTTCTTTAAAAATGGATGAAACAAAAGTGGAAGGAACTTCAGAAATGGATGAAACAAAAATGGAAGGAACCTCAAGAATATATCCTTCGTTATCATATGAACGTAGTTCTACTTTAATGGACATTGAAAAGATTAACATTGAAAAAATGAATAAAGAAAAACACAAAGATAGAGTAAGGTATATGAAAGATAAGGAATCTCAATTATTATTAAGATTAGAGCATTATAAAAAATTAAGAAAGAGATGGAGTAAAGTTAAGAATGTAACACAAGGAATTGGCATATTCTTAACAATAAGTTTAGGTGCTTTAACAATTGTTATATCTTCAGGTGTTTTAGTAATTCCAGTAGTTGCTACAGCTTTAACAGGTACGGGTGTTTTTGCAACTTCACTTGCTACAATGTTAGAAAAATCTTTAATAACTAAGAAACGAAAATCATTAAAAACTAAGCATTTACATATTAAAGAAGTATATGATAAACTACATTACTACTTTCAAAGAGTATGTGATGATAATGTTATTACGTTAGATGAGATTGAAAAATTTGATCAAATAGCTAATGAAGTAAATCAAATATCATTTCAATCACAGACAGAAAAAGTTGATGATAAATATAAAAAAGGATGGCAAAATTTCTAGTGATGGTTAAAACTTTTAGTGATGATAAAATTTTTTTAGAAGAGCTAAAAACTTTAAGCGAAAATTTAAGCAAAACTTTATTAAACAAAACTTAATACGAGAAAATTTTAAACGAGAAAATTTTAAACGTGATAACTTTAAATCGTGAAAACTTTAAACGAAAAGATTACAAACAACAAAGCAATAAAAAAATAATTTGTTCAGTAAAATGTTTTTGCTGTATACCAATGTTACCACAAAATTCAAATATTATATTTTAAAAAAATGGACAAAATTAAAGCTGATAATAAAAAATAAAATATTAAAACATTATATTTGTATATTTTTATTACTCGGTAAACAATTGTTCGATAACTCTTTCATGAATTTTTTTATCAATATTAATTGTGATAAATCCATAATCTTTTGACCAAGCATTATTACACG
>CAJQUW010002762.1:462500-472090 GCA_907163375.1 Prostheceraeus crozeri | reverse complement strand
GTCAGGGAAGGTGAGAGAGCACTCAACGGAGGAGAGGGCGTTGTAGGAGAGGGAGAGCGGTGAGAGAGACAAGGCGTGGTCGAAGAGGAGGAGAGGACGAGCCGTTGGGCGGAACCGCAGCCAGAGGGCGGCGTGAGGGGTGAACAGAGTTGGTAAAAAGTAATATTGCTAGAGGAGGGGAGGGGTTGAAGAAAGAAGAGAGACGAGAGAGGCCGTGCGATAGGAGGGGAGCGAGGCGATGGAGAGGTAGCCGAGAGAATGTAGCAGGAGAAGCGGGAGGCGCGCGAGCATGAGGGTGCAAGTGGACGAATGCCACGGCGCCGTGATACGGGAGCACGGGACGCGGCGGAAAGAGAGGAGCGCCGGCGGGCGGGTGATGAGACGTTCGTAGAGTAGAGCGCGCGTCGAGTGAGCATAACCGAGTAGATAGCGCCCAAAGAGGTATAGACGACGAGGGCAAACGATCGAGGAGTAGGCACAGAAGGGCTAATGAACGACGGGTTAGCAGCAGGGCAGCATGAATCGCGGGCGCCAAAGAGCAAGGAGGACTCGCGTATAGACCACGGAAGCGGCGAAGGAAAAGGAGTACCGAGAAGTCGCGCAACGGACGCCGAAAGAGCTCGGCCGGGACGTTAGTCGGAGAACAGAGAAACAGCACGGAAAGCAGAGAGGGAGCGCAAGAAGAAGAGGCGCAGGATCGAGAGAGGAGACAAGTAGAGGCGGGAAGCGACGAGCGAAAGCGAGAGCGCGACAGAGAAGGACGAGAGAAAGAAGCGAGAGCGAGAAGAGAAGAGGAAGAAAAGTAGGATGGCGGAGAGACGAGCAAAGAGGAGAGAGAGAGGAAGGACAGTGAGGAGCGCAGTCTACGGCGACGGTTTTAGCGGCGACGCGTGGAAAACGGAGCGGCCAGAGGTAAGCCGGCGAAAGCGAGAGCAGAGGAAGTAGCGCGGAGCGGATAGCAGATCAAGGACCAGCCAGAGACGAGAAGGAGCAGAACGAAGGAAGAAACGACGAGAGCGCGCGCTGTAGCGAGAAGAGAGCAATGAAGACTAAAAGGAGCCCAAACGAGGACAAGAGCGAACGGGGAGAGTAGCGGAGAGGGAGCAAGGACGCATCCCGGCCGGAAAGCGGGCGGCAGCGAGCGCGAGACGAGAACTAAGCCCTCAAAGACGATACCGTTCAAAGGGGCGAGAGAAGGACGACAAGCGCGGGCCCGCCCATCGAGAAGAGAAGCGAGAAGTAGAAGTAGGAAGATAGGTAGACTATAGTAGAACGGAGAAAGAAGGAGAAGGGAGCTGAGAGCCAGGGAGCAGTAAGGAGCAGAGCGCTTATGAGCGCAAAGAGGGAAGCGCAGAGCAAAGACGAAGGCGGGAGCTACCGCCAACAAGGTCCGAGCCGGACCGATGGAGGTGAAGAGAGGAGCAAAGGAAGGAAATCGGAGTCGCGAACAGGTCGAGCAAAGCAGAGGGAGAAGACAAAAGAAAAGAGATGAGGCAGCCAGGAAAAGTGAAGCGAAAGAGAATGAGCGACGCCAGGGCGCACGACTAGCGCGGCGAAGAGGCTTGACGCAGCGAGGAGTTGGATGCGTACGGAGAGTCGGGTAGGAGAGAGCCGAGCGTTGGGAGGCAGCGAAATAAGAGCATGGACACGCAGGAGCTACGGCCGAGGAAGTGGAGTCAGCGGGGAGAGCGAAGAGTCCCACGAGGGGGTCGTCGGCGCATGACTGGAGGTAATGCGTAACGCCGAGGGGTAGGGCGGGAGTTCTAGCGATGGTATTGAATAGGGGAGGTGCGGCACAGGGGAGGTCCTCGTGCGCGAGGAAAGGTCGGAGTGCAGGAGTAGGGGGCGTTAGAAGAAACGAGAGGAGAGCAATGGAGGAAGATGAAGAGGAGCATAGGGGCGGGAATGCGTAGAGCGGATTAGCGAGTGCGAGAGGAATGAATGCGGCGCGAAGTAGTAGAAGCGAACGAGTACGGAAGCGCATATGGGGAAGGAGGCAGAAGTAAGAGGGTCGCGAAATAGAAGGGATAGAGCGCAGACGATGTAAAGAGAGGAGGAGAGGTAGATAGAGCAAAGGAGGAGTACGCGGAGAGCGTGCGAGCAGCGTATATAGGAGGGAGCTTAGTCGCTAGAAAGTAGAGAGAGTAAGAGAGCGGAGAGCCGCGGTCGAGGAGGAGAAGGAGCAAGAAGGAGAGAGAAGGAGAGTGAAGGAAGGCGTGCGTTCCGCATAGGAAGCAGTGAGACAGGAGAGTATAAGTAGGAGAGGAGATGAGTCGAGAGAAGAGTCGGCAACGGAGGCGTAGAGAGTATAAAGAGAGTCAGGGAAAAAGAGAGGAAAGAGAAGAGGAAGAGAGGCGAGAGACGCAAGAGAAGAGAGAGCAGAAAGGACGAAGAAAGAGCGCGAAAGACAGTCGAATGAGAGAGAGGACGAAAGGCGAGAAGAAGCGGAAGAAGAGAGGGAAAGAGCGGATAAGCAGAGAGGAGAGAGAGAGGAGGGGAAGAGAAGACAGCTCAGCAGCAAGACGGAGAAAGCGAAGCCGCCGAGAGAGTAGAGAGCGGCAGAAGAGAGCGAACGCTGTGTCCAGTAGCGAGGATGAGCGGCTGCGCTGAGTAGAGAGGCCAGAAGCGCGGTAGCGAAGCGCCGAGTGGCTTCCTGGTGGAGTCTGAGTAAATCGAGAAAAGGAGAGAAAGAGAAGAGAGCTAGCCGCGAAGAGCGTCGGTGCGCGGAAAAGCGACGAAGGACGCAGAGGTAGAAGAGAGCGGAGAAAGAAGAGTAGAGAAGGCTAAAGCGAGCCGAGGAAAGAAGGAAGGAGCGAGCGAAAGAAAAGCAACGGATAGAAGAGCTACGCGGCGACCGAAAAAAAGAGAGAAGGCGAGAGAAGAGACAGCGGACGCGTAGCGAGCTCGCAGGAAAAGAGCGGAGAAGGAGGTTCTGGAGAAGCGCCCAAGAGGAGGGCACGAGGGTAGTGGAGGGAGGAAGACGTGGGAGGAGGAAAGGAATGAGTGGGGACGGTAGGGAGCGAACGACAGTTGGAGATGCGGGACGCGCGGTGACGTAGAGGGATATCGGAGAAGAGAGGGGAGCGAGAGGAAGCGGTCTTGGGGGGAGACGAGAACGGAGGGAGGAGCAGCGCGGAAGAGCAGAGCGGAGACGAAAGGTAGAGCCGCCGGAAACGAGATTGTAGAGAAGGGATGAGGTGAGCGGATACGAAGATTAAGAGCGAGAGGAAAGAGAGCGGAGCGGAGAGGGAAATGCCGGCGGAGGGGAGATAAGTCCAGCGGAGCGAGAGTAATAGACCGCGAGAGAGAAGATGGAGCTTCGAGGAAAGTGAGATGAGAGAAAAGAGAGAGAAGAAAGCACGAACGAAGTAGAGAAGAAAAAGAGGAAAGGCAGAAGAGAGCAGGTAGAGGAGAGAGTTCAGGAGAGCAGAAAGAGAGAAGAATGTAGAAGAGAGAGATAAGATCAGCGAAGTAACTGAAAGGCAGAAGAGGAAAGAAAGAGGACGAGAGAGACATGCGAGAAGAGATGGAGAGAGAGTAAGAGGAGAGAGAAGGCGCGCGTAGGGAGAGGAGGAGAAGAGCCGGAAGATGAGAGAGAAGGAAGAGAACAGACGAGAGAGAGAAGAGAACAGAGAAGAGCAGAGACGTAGAAGAAGAGGACGAGAGAGAAAGAGGAGACAAGAGAACCGTAGAAGCAATTGAAGATTAGAGGGGGAAGCTTAAAGAATAGCATGAGGATGGCTGAGATTAGGAAGCGAAGAGTCAGAGAGAGAATGAGAGAGACAGAGAGCAGAGACGAGAGAGGCCGACGCAGAGATGTAGAGTAAGAGAAAAGAGCTGTCAAAATGAAAGAAGGAGAGAAAAAGAGAGCCGGATAAGATGTGGAAGAGAGGAGAGAAGCAGTAGAGAGAGAAGAAGAGAGAGAAAGAATGTTAAGAAGATAGAGAGAGCGTAGAAGAGAATAAGAGCAGAAGAGAGAAGAAGAGAGGATCGAGAGAGAGAGAAGCAGGAGAAGAGGAGAAGGTAGAAGAAAGATGGAGAGAAAGAGAAAAGATGATGGAGTAATGTAGGCTGAGTCAAGCAAAGAAGAGAGAGCACCAAATGCAGAATGAGAGAAGCTAGAGAGGAGCCGGAACTTCAAGTAGAGAGTTACGCATGAGAAGTAAGAAGCAGAAGGCCAAGTCAGTAGAGAGTAGAGGAGAGAGAGAAGAGGAATGGATAGAAAGGAGAGACGGAGGAAGAAGACAGGTAAAGAGCGAAAGAAAGGAAAAGAGAATGGGAGAGTAGGGAAAGAATGTAGAGAGGGAGAAGGAAGAATAAGTTAGACGAAGGGAGAAAGGACGAGAAGAGGAAAGAGTGAAGGAGAGAGGAGAGAATCAAAAAGAGGATGAAGAAGAGAGGAAGAGCGAGCGATAACGAGCATAATAGAAACGAGTGGAGATAGAATGAAGAGAGTGAGAGCCGTAGGAGAGGACGAATGGGCAGCAGGCACAAGCAGAGAGAAAAGAGAGAACGAGAGCGAGAAGGGAGATCGAGTAGGAGAGTAAGACGAGGAAGGCGACGGAGCGAGCAGTTGGAGAGCGGAGCTAGTGAGCAGACGAGCGAGCTTCGCTCTTTGACGTTGCGTGTGGCCGTCGCTGGGGTACTTCTGTATTGTCCTTAAGACTCGCCTGCGACTGAGGCGAGTCGGGGTGTGAAGTAGGGAGTAGTAAGACAGAGATAGTAGGAGGCGGACAGGGGGAGGACGAGGAAGTCGTCAAGAACTAGGTTCGTAGAGAAGAGTAGAAGACAGAGAAGACAGAACGACGGAACAGTCCGGGGCGCTCTAAGTGAGGGGCAAGCATGTGGGCACGAGTTAAGAGCGGAAAGTCATAAAGTAGGATCTGATAGGTTAGGGTCCGAGAGGGGTAGGTCGTCTAACCGCTTTGGCCCGCCACCTGCAAAACCTCCCATTGATCTTTCACAGAGCGGCTTCAGGGGGTAGGAGTGAAGACGCATGGGGCTGGGCGGGATGGGCGCGTGATGAGTGGGGTTGGCCGGACGATACGGTTTGGTGAGGGGTTCGGTGTCTCGGGCGTTCGAGGCTGGTGACAGGAAGCGAAGGAGGCGGTATGGAGAGCTGCGTCGGAGACCGCCGCGTCGGAAGGTACTCAGTAGAATGAGAGGAGGTGCTGGGAGAAAAAAAGAGAAAGGAGAGAGGGCGAAGGGAAAGGAGGAAGGAAAGAAGTACGAAAGCTGAGAGAATCGTTAAAGAGAGGAGTTAGTGAGGAGGGGTGAGAGAGAAGGAGAGAGGAGGGAGAAGTGGGGGAAGTTAAGATAGGAAGCGTAAGGCTGAGACGAGTGAAGAGAGTAGAAGGCGAAGCGTTCGCGCAAGGAAAAGGAGAAGAGAATAAGGGAGAGAAAATCGGATAAAAAGCCCGAAGGAGAGGAGTAACACGCGGGGGAAGTGACTGGGGTCAATGAGGGGAGAGGAGAGAAAGAGCACGGGAAGGAGACAGAGAGGAGGATGGGGACGGATGGGGGGAGAAGACAGGGAATGCCTACCACGGCGGGACGTGACGGGCGGGCAGGAAGACGGTCCGGGAACCCGCGAGGCGGAGAGGCAGCATAAAGAGCGGTAGGAGAGAGAGGATTATGAGAAGATGGAATGCCGGGAACATAATCAACAAGGGCGGCTTAAGGAAAGCAAGCAAGGCGGAGGATGAGGTGAAGGAGGAGCTGAGGCTAGTTAGAAGGGGAAGGAAGAAAAGTGGGGAGGGGGAGGTTAATACGGAAGTAGGGAAGGTAGCGATGAATAGGGAAAGTCGGGGTAAATGTAAGATGCGCGACGCGAAGTGGGAGGAGGGGGGGAAGGGGGAAGGGGGGTGGGGGAGGGAGTACCGGGGAGACGCAGGGCTGGAGGGGGGCCGGGCGGCGATGGATTGAGGTGCCACGAGGGGCGAATGGGGGGTGTGGGGTAGGAGCGTGTGTGTGGAGTTGAGAAGAGAGGGGAGAGGGAGTGATGCAGAGGGGAGGAGGGGAATAACAGAGGGGGGGGGGGTCGAAACGGAGAAAGCAGTGGTAGGGGGCTGGAGTGGTAGATGCCGGCTACGCCGGCATATGACAGGGGCGAGGGGGGAGCAGGTCCGAGAGAGACGGGGCGAAATCAATCGGGCGCGTGGGACGGGGGGAGATAGAGGAAAGCGAGTGTGGAGGAAGCACAGTACCGAAAAGACAGAAGGCGAGGACACAAGAAACCCACGAGGAGGAAAACAGCATCCGCAGGCGCGACGGAGAGCTTGGTAAGCGCGTATTCGAGTATCGGGAGCGCAGAGCAGAGGGCGAGAGGGAGCCGGCCGTTAAGAGGGGAGAGCCGCGAGCAGAAGGGGGGCGAAACCATAGCAGTATGGAGAGTAAGAGAGGGTAGAGAGGAAGGACAGAAGAGGAGGAGTCCAAAGCGAGTGTAGAAGATCGAAAGAGGAGAGAGGAGAGAGAGAGGAGAGGAGGAGGGAAGAGATGGAGGAGAATGAGAGAGAAAGGGTGGGGAGTAGAGGAGGAGAGGGGAGTAGAAGTGGAGAGAAAAAGGGAAAAGTAGAGAGAGGAGTTAGGAGAGAGAAAAAGAACAAACAAGAGAAACGTGACCGGAGAAAAAAAACACCGGAAGACAGATGGCGGCGCGTCCAAAAGAGGACGAAAGAGTTCAGAGAGAGAGGAGGCCGAAGAGAGAGGCAAGAGGGGATAAAGAAGCACGCCGCCAGGGAGAGAAGTGCGGGGAGGAAGACTAGGAAAGATAAGGTACGCGGCGGAAGGCAACAAGACACGGTGGAGAGGGGGAAGAGCGCGGAAATCGGCAACGGACACAAGGAGGCGACGGAGGGGAAGGAAGCCGGAAGCACGAGAGGCGAGAAGGCACGGGTCAGGACGACAGAGATGAAGAGGGCTTTCAAACAGTGAGCGGAAAAAGGAGAAGAGTCAGCCAGAACACAAGACCAAAAAAAAGGAGGAAAGAAGAAAGAAAAGGGGAGAAAATGAAGGAATAGAAAAAGAGTAGGAGACAATGCTGCAAGCAAGAGGGAAGGAAGCAAGAAGAACTTAATGGCACGGAGGATAGGCAGCGAAATAGCCAGAACGAAAACAACAGATAGAGACCAGGACGAAAGAAAGAGAGGCAGACCACGAGAAAAGGAAAGGCAGTAAAGATAGAGGAAGGAAGGCGTAGGGCGCGAAGTCTATCGAGGCTAAGCCGGGTGCGACGAAGTCAGGGGTCGAAAGCAGCAAAGTCAACCACCGAACAACGAAGGAAAATGATGCGGCATAGGAGAAGTTGCTGAGGAGCCAACCAAAGAGGGAGCTGAGAAGGGAGAGAATAGCCGAGCGCGGACGACACAAAGCAGAGAGCGGGAAAGAGTACAGAAGGAAGAATAAAAAAAAAGGCAGCTGAACGCGGAAAAAGGTGGAGAAGGGAAGAAGCAACGAACAGCAGGAAAGAGCGAAGAGGAACAAAAAGGAGAATGAAAGATAGAGGGAAGGAGAGAGCAGAGGAAAAGAAGAGAGAGTAAGAAGCGGAGCAAAGAGACGCAGGAGGCGAGTACAGGAGATACGAGGGAAGATAAGAGAGGCGAGCGGAAGCGAAGGAAGAGGACGACAGAGAGAGGGAGCATAAGAGACGGAGTAAAAAGGGCAAAGGAAAACGACTCCAGAGGGGAGGGAGGCAGGGGGGGGGCGGAAGAAGTGGGCGGAAGCCAGATCCAGCCCCGCACGCTTTGACAAAGGGAGTGGGAGTCCCAGAGGGGTAGACGGGGCAGGGTGAGTGACGAGAGATGAGTTTCAAGGTGAGGGTGGCGGATTAGAGGGTGACAGGAAGGTGTGTATGTGAAGAGGCGGAATGAGAAGATGTAGGGGAGAGGGGAGGGACAAAACCACAAAAGTAAAGATTACAAGAATGCGATACGAAGGAAAGAGAAAACCCAAAAGAGAGCAAGGTCAACGCGAAAGAGAAAAGAAGAGTAGCGCGGAAAGAAGTGGAAGAGCGGAGCAGCAAAGGCGAGATGTGGAGAGGCGGGGAGAGGGTGGTAGGCGGCCCGTGAGAGCGGGGGGCTATAGCGTTCAATGGGATAGGGAGGGGCGCGGGGCAAAAATCGCACGTACGCGCAGGGTGCGCGCGACCGAACGGGGGAAAGTGGCGCGGTAAGGGTTAGGGAAGAATCGGACACCCCCGGAGGCATCGGCGGAGGCACCGCCCGCAGACCGAGAGGCGGCCAGAGACAGTGGGTACGCAGTAAACGGTAAGGGTAGGAGTGAGGAGAGAGGGCGAGGGCCGCGAGCAGGGTGGGAAGAGCGGGTGAGGGGAGTCGGGGAGAGCGGACTGAAGTGGGAAGGGAGGGAAAAGAGACGTAAGAGCGAAAGAAACAAAGAAAACGGGAGAGGAGAGAGAAATACTAGGACCTCGAGGAGATACGAAGGAGGGGAGGGGAAGGAAAGAACGCGCGTGGGAGAGGAGCGGCTGGTGGAGGACCAGAAACTCGGAACGGGGCCAGGATAGCGTGGGGACACGAGGGGACCGCAAGGAAGGGGAGCAGGGGGAGGGAAGGGCGGCCGCCGGCTGCGCGAGGTCTAGGGAGAGCAAGGGGGCTAACCGGCGTGGGGCCGCGGTGGGTACGCCCCGTTCGGTGGTCTAGGCTTCCGACACCGGCTGGTGTTGCGCAGAAGTGACGACTGCGGGGTCGGGGTCCAGACACCGCACTACATTAAAGGGCGACCAGCTAGCCGGACGCCCGGAGCGCCGCGAGGGGCAAGAGGTTCTCGGGCACGCATGACCCCGGCTAGAGCATCAGTTTGGAAAGATGACTTTCGGATCCCGGATATGGGTGTGGAGGGTAGCCCGTTAAGACACAAAGTGCGCCAAACAAGGATGCGTAACAGCGGCGGCGTACCGGATCAGGAGGATAAACGGGTGATTAAAGAGCGGAGTGTCATAGCGCGGATGTGGGTAAGCGTAGTTACGGTAGCGGAGCTTGAAGGGGGGTAGCCGGAGGAGTGTCGAAGGAGTTAAGGGAGGAGAGAGAGGTGGAAGCGCGAGGAGGCGAGGTGCGCAGGTTGAGAGTAAGGGCGTTTGGTGGCGGCATTGGTGGCAGGACAGAAGGGTGGACGGTACGGCGGCGCCGTACGGCCGGGGGTAGACGCGGGTAGAGTGGCGTGAGGTTGTGCTTCGGGAGAGAGGGTTTGGAGGGAGGTGCGTCGGTAGATAAAGTTATCATTAGCAGTGCGTGAGTGCGGCAGAAATTAGGGTGGTAGGCGGGTCGCGACCGCCGGGATGGGTATCTAGAGGAAGGCGAGGCGGATGGCGCGCTGTGACTATAACCGGAGGTCTTCCCGGGGGAGTATGGAGGGGAGTCGAGCGCTACGAGCGGTGCTAGGAACTCTCGTCGTGGCGTGGATGGCGCCGTAGGGTAGAGGAAGCGCGAGCGACGCAGTATTGTAGGAGTTCTTGCGGCGATTGGGTCGGGGTGGGAGAGGTCGCGCACGCGAGATTAGGGAGAGAGAGAGCGACCGGCAGCCGTAGTAAAGCGCGCGTATCGCGAAGAAGACTAGCACGGAACACGCAGCGAGTG